>VOQJ01018198.1:55823-81095 GCA_015052665.1 Apistogramma diplotaenia | reverse complement strand
ATGACACATTTAAACATTTAATTTAATGCTAAAAAAAATTAATCAGAGGTGTTTTTTTTAAAAAGCAGGAACAAGAAAAGTTTCGTTCCCTTTTCAACAACACTCCAACTCATTGATGGCATATTTATATATGCAATTCTTAATGAGGGGGTTTCTAAGTCTTACCATAGCAGCAGAGCAGACACAGCTTTGACTTTTTACCTTTCCGACTCCAAATCCAGTACTTGCGTTGTCGTTTCATCATCAGTCCACTGTCTTTGTTTTAAAATAGAAACCAAAAATGTCTAACATATATATTCAGCCAATGAAAGTATTCATCCTTACTGTGTTGTCCAGCCTGTAAGGATCACCTACCAGAGCATATACCTTGTCTCAGGCAGGACTTCTGATAGTTCATCCGGAGTCTGAAAGTGAAGTGTAGGAAAAGATAAGGAAGGGAAAAGTGCTACAATGTAACACTAATTTTGTACTTCCCAATTGGAAAAAGTGTCCCAACACGGCTCTTTTTAGGACTCTCTCCGGTTTCCTTCTCTCCCTCGGCGTAAAAGAAAAAAAAAAAGATTTTCTGAGAGCACGCTATGCTCTACTTTCCTCTACAGCTCTGTAAAGAAGGATGAATCAGCAAACCACTAACACCTTTCAGTCGTCTTGCAGAAGGGATGTCCTCAGTTTCGCAAAGGTGGGAAACAAAAAGACGAGTGACACAATCTCACAACATCTTCCGCTCAGTAAAACTTCCTCAAAGTGTCTCTTAGCTGCTTAGTGTTCAGCAGGCCGGCACAGACGGTCTGATTTCTCCTTTTCTGAGTTCAAACCGAACTTGTAGGGTAGCAGCATATGGTCTTCTGGGAATGACCTATCGGGCTATAACAATGCCTGTCAGGAGAGGGGAAAAGACACTCACACACACACACAGCAGTCAGGAAGCTCTGCTCTGTGGAAAGAAAAACAGTGTCCTGGCTGAAACATGGCTGCTATTTAAGCTTCTATTGATTGTGCAAACTGAATCTCAGACTCCGTGTATTAAGCAGGTTAAGGTTTGGAGGCAAATTAAAAATAGATTAGCAATAAATTAGAGCCTGCCTTAGAGAATGCACTGACCTTGAATGCAAAATAAGGTACAAACACATAAAAGGAGTGTGAAAGTACTTCTTTGTCCACCCATGTTTTCTAAAGACATTTTACACAAAAATGCTGTGTCTGCATGCTTTATTATGACTACATGACAATGGCTGGCAGACATTGGAATACATTTTTAAAAAATATTGAATGTTAGTGAGTAAAAATAAAGAATAATGGGAGTAAAGGAAGGTGTGCCTGGTTTTAACAAAGAGAAACAAATGCAATAAACACAGTGATTGCTTTTTAATTGATTTGGGATCAGCTGCACAGTGTCATGCCACTATGAACTGCACTTAATAGTTGGTTTGTTATAGGAATAAATTTCTCTGCAAGGGGTCTACAACACACACTGTGCAGTGAACTCCCACCAACCATTTGTCAAACATTTCTAAGCATTTACCTCCGCCTACTGGAGTATCTGTGAACTGCACCGACATATCAAAAGAAATTCTAAATGCATATTCTACTGCCTTGCCAAAAGTATTTGATTATTTGCCTTCACACACTCATCAATGTCTCCTTAATTCACAGTGTCTAATATGATGTCAGCCCACCCTTTGCAGCTATAATAGCTTCAGCTTGTCTGCGAAGATTTTCCACAAGGATCAGGAGTGTGTTTATGGACATTTTTGACCATTCTTCCAGAAGTGAAATTCTAAAGTCAGACACTGGGATGAACTTGAATGAAGACTACGAGCCAGGCCTTCTCGTCCAACATCAAAGATGTTCTATCGGGGTGAGGTCTGGACTCTGTGCAGAAAAGTTCTTCCACACCAAACTCGCTCATCCATGTCTTTATAGATATTTTTCATGCACTGGTGAGCAGTCATGTTGGAACAGGAATGGGCCATCTCCAAACTGTTCCCACTAATTTGGAAGCATGAAATTGTCCAAAATGTCTTTGTATGCTGAACGAAGGGGCTGAGCCCAACTCCTGAAAAACAACTGCCCATCATAATTCCCCTTCTACAAAACCTGACACTTGGCACAATGCACTCAGGCAATAACAGCTCTCCACTGCTGTAGAGTCCAGTGCACAATGCAATGCATACTTTGAGTGGCGCAGTAGATACCTGTAGGTGCTCGCCTTGCAACTGCAGGGTCGCTGATTCGAGTCCCCGTCTGAGTGCGTGCTGCCGTTGTGTCCCTGGCCACACAAGTGGTGGCGCGCTCAGAAACGGACTTTGTATAATGTAAGCTGTATGATGACAATAAAAATCTATTCTATTCTATTCTATTCAGAGTCAGATGCACTGAACCTGATGATGGTGATGTAAGGCTTGTATGAAGCTGCTCAGCCATGGAAGCCCTTCTTGAGCTAATCTGAAGGCCACATGAAGGTCTGTAGCAACACACACACACACACACAGCCATTTCCTACTGAGTGCACTACATACCCAGAGTGATTGTTCCCTGAGCAAATCAAAATCCTCCTCCACACACTGATGAGAAACCACCTAGAGTCTGAGACGTCTCCGCCAGACAGAGCAAACTCTTTAGAGATTCCAAAAGGGAAACAGCTGCATTCCTCAGTCTAATAAAAAGTTATCCATTAACAAATATCAAAGGAAAAGGGTTACATTTTTACAGCTTTTGTATGTTAAAAATCAAACATTCAAACAAATGTGAAAAGAACATCCTTACATAATGAAGTATTTCAGTCCGGGTTTAAAGCTCACCACAGTACTGAAACTGCTCTTTTAAAAGTTATCAATTACCTTTTAACTATTACTGACTCGGAGGACTCTGCTATTTTAGTAATTTTAGATCTTAGTGCTGCCTTTGATACTGTAGATCATTGAACCTTATATCTTGGCGAGAGCACCTTGTTGGAATCAAAGGTACTGCACTGGATTAAATCCTATTTAACAAACAGAGGTTTTACAGGTAGGCTGGGAGATACTTCTAACTCTCAAAGCCAGCTTTCATGTGGGGTCCATTCTTGACCCAGCCCTTTTTCTGATCTATATGCTGCTCTTGGACCCAATTTTTAAAAAGCAATTCCATTTCACTGTTATGCAGATGACTCACAGGTCTCTCTGCCACTGAAACAAAAGTCTATGAGTCCTCTGAAGGTTTTGCTGGATTGTCTGGAGGATTTTAAAGCATGGATGGTTATAAGCTTTCTTAACTTGAACGAGCAGAAAACAGAGGTCATTGTGTTTGGTACCCCTGACGTCTATGATCTCGGCCCTTTGAAAATATGTAATAAACCTTTGAATCTGGGAGTGATCTTTGACAGCGATCTGACCTTTGACAAACACATTAATGCTGTTGTTAAATCTAGCTTCTTCCATCTTCGATGACTCACAAAGGTGAAGCCATTTCTCTGTTTCATGGACTTCAAGAGAGCGGTCCATGCCTTCATTTCATCCCGATTTGACTACTGTAATAGTCTGGTGTCACTCTGACATTACTTCGTCAACCAGAACTGATTCAAACCGGCACTCACAAACAAGACCACATATCCCCAATTTTAGCATCCCTACACTGGTTGCTAGTCAGTTTAACAATTGATTTTAAGGTTTTTACTATTTGTTTTTAAGGCGCTGCATGGGTTAGCACCTCCTTACCTCTGAGATCTTATTAGCCTGCATGCTCCCACTAGATCACTGAGGTCTGCTGAGCAAATGCTCCTAACTAAAACTCAGAGGTGATCGGGCCTTTGCAGTTATTGCTTTGAAACTGTGTAATAAATCGCCCCTTCATGTCAGTACCTCTGAAACAGTCGCCATTAGATTATATTAGATTTCCTGTCTAAAATCTTATCTTCTGTTTTATGTTATTTTATTTAGTATGAATGTGCAGCACTTTGGTCAGCTGCTGTTGTTTTAAATGTGCTTTAGAAATAAATTTGACTTGACTTGACTTGACATAATGTCCTGACAGTCAAGTGATGAAGATCAATACATTGATCGGGTCCTTCTTGGGATTTTAAGCAAAGCCCTGGACTGGCTCCAGTTTGTCCAACACTGGAGCCTTGAGGCGACTGCTGTTGTGATTAGGTGCTACAGTATATAAATAAAACTGAATTAAATTGAACTGAACTCAGCTACCAGGCTTCTAACACACAACATACCACATAAATCTCCACTGGCTCCCAGTCAAGTCAGACATTACTTACAAGATCCTTCTTCTCACTTACAAATCCCTCAATGCCCCGCCCCCTCAGTACCTGTAAGACCCCCTAACCCCAAACAACAGTCTTGGATGCTATGGTCCTCAGCCATGGATCTGCTTTCTTTTCCACGCACCAACCTCCATATTTTTGGGGACAAAGCCTTCAGTGTTGTATCCCCCACCCTCTGTAACTCTCTCCCAGCTAAGCTTCACAATTCCCCATCACTTAACAAATTTCTCAAAACTCACCTGTTCAACAAGTCCTTCAACCTGTAGCATTTTTACTTATTTATACTCTGTTGTAAAGCATCCTTGGGTTTCTTGAAATGCACTATACAAATCCAAGCCATTATTATTATTAGTGATGAAATCTCCTCCGCAATCTTATGACTTTATCACTGTCCAAAGAACAAAGGGATAAAAAAAAAACACCTGACCAAAGTATATTCATGCTCAAATTGAAAGTTTGACATCCCAGAACAGTTATGAAATGTTTAGAAGGTTTTTGTCTGATCGCATGAAATTATCTCAGTGGCAATTAATTAGTTACAGTGCAACACATGAAACATATGTTACCTTGTAACTAAAGGAATTTACTGTGGCAGCTCCGTTAGAAGACTTTATAATGCTCAGAAAAAAAAGAAAGAAAGATCTTCAGAGAGCTATTGCTCAAGATATCTTTAAAAATGTGTCTGGCTCCTTTGAAGGAAAATATAAAGAAATGAAGGGTGGCTGAAGACACAGTGCACTTACATGTTTGCTGTCTTCCAAGGGGTTAAAACTCCTTCTAATCACATTTTATTTACAAGACTTTTAACTTGGGCATAACCACAGAGCGGGGGAGGGAAAGCAATTGGCCTTTCATAATTCAAATAGCAATCACACATGAAGCAATCCTTCTCCATACCAGCACATATTATTTATGAGCAATGTTTACTTATGTGGTTCAGCAAAGCATGTCACAGAAAAAGTAATCACTGCTAAGCCATCATGAACTAAGCCGTACAAGAGAACCATTGCTAAAGCGAGTTCAAAACCGATGGAGGACAGTAAGAGGGTTCAGCTTAGAATGAATGGGCGTCAGTGCAGCAAAACAATACCAGCAACAGCAGGCTAGCAGGCCACACAGCTTCTGATTCATACAGTCCCACTGCTTCTATCTTAGCACACAAAAAAACAAAACAAACGGCTCCTTTGTTGGAGAACGATACGGCTCTGTTCACAGTCACATCAGCAGAAACCGACACGCTCCAAAGCTATTTGGACTGACTACATTTTACTGTACGTGTGGATCATTGTGCACTGTGAGCGTGATGCTGATAAAGCATGGACAATGCAATTTTTTAAAAGTGAAAGAGACACATTAACAAACACACTCTGAAGGGTATGATAGTATCCACAGAGAGTATTGACATTTATGTTTCACAATCCAACTCAGTGAAAAAAAGAGCTGACAGGGTAACAATGCATTGTAGTTTGAAAAGATAAACGTATAAACCTAATAGCTTATTTTCTAACATTTTTTCTCAAGGGAGGGGGCCAAAATGGACACAAATTACAATAACGTCTGTCCTCAGGAATAAAATAATGGCTTGGAATCCAATTTTATATCAAAGCTGGAGAATCTTCTGGCCCAGGCGAATTGAAGGAGACCATAACAGATCATTAAAAGTTTAAAACTGTGTCTCTGCTGAAATTCAGGAAACATTTGTGGTCCAAGAAACGCACGCTCAACCAGGCACAATAAAAATGCTGGATCATTAAAAGAGTCACATTGGACCGAGTTAAATAGAAGGAATAACTGCAGCACTGGCAATTAGGTTATTCTTATTAGTTTGATTCAGTGCTTTAACTCTCTAAAATGACCCGCAGTTCATGCGCAGTTTGAATTTACTCCTCCAGAATCAACATTACAGATGTGTTGCTCATTGCTAATAAACTGGCAGGAAGCATGACAGTATAATAAAAGGATATGGTTTTTACGATGTTACAACGACAGATCAAGAAATCACTATAATTCTTCAAGAAATTATAGTGATTAGTCAAGAGGTCTCATTAACCACATCAGTAGTGCTCTGACCTCAAATTCAGTGCTGCATTTTGTTGTTGTCCTTTGGTCAAATATCACAAAAGCAGTTATATAGGAAGCATATTGGCAAGATTGTGCAATACAAGGGAGCAGCAACCATGATGAACCCATGAAAAGCTTCCAGTATTGCAAACTCAAGGTGATTCAACGCCAGGTGATATTCCTAGGTGTTCTACTGACCTCACTTCCTCTCTCAAAGGTGTGAGCCTGTGACTGGACCTTTATGAAATGACCCCACACGCCCACCCTTTCTGATAACCACTGAACAAAGTTCATAACAAGTTTAAGTACACTATTCTCAAGTGCATGTTTGCGCAAGCACCCAGTAATGAAGATAAGACGACAGGTCTTGGCCGATCTTGCCCAGCAGTCAGAACATTAACAAGCACTTGGATCCCTTGTTTTTCTGAGAAATATAAGATGCTAAATTGGATTAGCAAGCCTGGGCAAACTCAGTTCTGCAAAGACCCACATGGAAGTTAGCATCCCAAGGTTTTGAACACATTTTACAAAATGCACAGAAATCTGTCGAACTGCGCTTTTCCACGATCAGTCTGAGAGCTGCGTGTGCAGATAATGTCATATGACTGCCTCTTAATTTTCGTTCACCAGGGTTATTTTTAAAACGCGCCCTCCAGCCTGCAGATGATCACACAACAGGTTGGGTCTTGTCTTCGAAATCCTTCGTATCTGCTCATCCGCCAACACTGTGGTGCGTAAACACGAGCATTAATGCAGCTGTGCTGAGTGTGTTACAGCCTGACCATCCACCGCTTGCGCAAGCAGACCGGAGAAAACACATTATGGCTGTCTGACAGCTAAAAATGTTATGCGCAGTCACTGTAGTGGCTCAGTGTTAGAGAGTGTATTTAGTTAAGAGTGTATTTAGCATAATGGTTCCTATGATGAACTATTCAAGAGGCTAAATGGCCAGATTTGGTCCTGATAAAAACACAGCTTACAAATAAAATAAAATAGTAGTTGAGAAATTACTCTCTCGGAGTAGCTTTGTAATTGTATCCTATATTTACGCATGAAAATGTTCCCCTAAACTTCCATTAACAAAAAACAAAACAAACAACTTACCTGCTTCGGTTTGCTCCCCGGTGTGCACATCTCGTTGTTTCTTGCGAAAAGCGACTCTGTTAAAGCCGTCCATTTTCACTTGAGACACAGACCGCTCAAGCATTCGGATGCTTAAGTGACAGACATTCAAAGTCTTCAAAAATAACCACGAAATTGTTAAGCGACGCGCTCCCCTCCTCGCTGCAAACTCTCGACCGAGTCCAGCTGCGCAGCGGCAGCCCTGTGTGCGCCAGTTACAAAAGAACTAATTTGTCCGGGTCAGCTGAAGACACCCTAGATTACAGTAAACACACGTACTAAATAAATAAATAAAATAAAACCGAGAAGAGAAACTTTCGGTTTGATTCAATGACCGCCCTCCGATGGCACCTTGGTTGGGCGCTTCCTCCGCCCCACCCGCCTCTAAATCCAGTGGTGCAGACATTTTTACAATCTGACTTGTGTAGTGTGCGCGCCTATGTACTGCATATACACAAATGAACACTCTAAGAAGAAAAAAACCCAGAGTAGAATATAAAAATAATAAAACAAAGTACATAATCAAATACAAAATAGGCCGGTTTTCAGCTGTTAACTGTAACATAAATCTTTCCATCTCATGGAAATATGATGGGAACTGAGCTGCTTTTCAATAAAAGCTATTGACAAGAAGCAAGGAATAGGCACACGAAAAAAGCCCTTAATTTAAACAGGATTTTGCTCTACAGACTGCATTAGATTAAAAGTCTGAAAATAGTTATAAAATAACTTCAAGTAGCAACAGAGAGTGATATACTGTAGGCTACTCATGTAAAACTCAAGTATATGCTTCAAGATATACTGAAAATACAGGCATATACAAGTATTTGTTTTGCAGAATTGCCCATTAATTTTCTCAATAATTATAGTGATACTGCACGTCACTTTAATGTTTAAGCTGAAGATAGTTTAATTGGGTCTCTATAATAATAATGATACAGTAAAGCAGAATTTATTTGAAGTTAAGAATATACAATATTTGCCTTTAAAATAGTTTAGTAGTAGTAGAAAATAACATAATAAAGAAATAGTCAAGCAGCAAAACCTCAAGTAAAACAAAATTAAGTTTTACTTGATTAAAGTAAGTAAACAGCCCATGGATGAGACCTGCTCACGACTGGGTCTGTGTCACATCATCCCTTTAAACCTGTCACTTGGTCATACTGACTTTTTCCATGTGGGATTCTTAGTATTGTAACTATTTTCCGTCATACCATCATTAGAGGAAAGCAGCTACTTTTTGTCATAAGAAATGTTAAGTCAGAGAAACAGACACAAAAGCAAAGTCATACAAATCCAAGGACAACTTTTTTTTATTTAGTTGTGAAACCAATTAAACACTGTTTTTGAATGGTGGAGAAACTTTAAAACCCACTGCAGTGCTGCTAGCATTCTTTTTGAACCACGTTATGTTTTTTATTTATTTTTCCATTTTTAGATTAGTCTCTCTCCATCCATAGCTATGTTGTGCAAACAAACCAAGAGTTAGCTCACCGACGAGCCTGCAGGGGTTCACAAACTACTTTTGGACCACAAATGTTTTCAACACTCTGTAGTTGCAAAAGTAACAATTTAACAATGATAAATCAAACAAATGCGCACACACACACACACACACACACACACACGCACACGCACTCACAGTCCACTCAGTTATTACTGTTGTGACAGAAATGTGGTCATTACAATACTAATACTGACTATGTAATTTTAAGTTATCCCTTCCATATCCATGTGACCAAACAGCTGAATATAACAGAGACATTATGAGTGTACCAGAAAGGCAGACTACAGAAAGATGGGACTTTGACTATGCAACAAACGTCACAAACTGTCTATCTCAGTGTTTCAAAAACAACAATAATGCTGCCTTATTAAAATCGGCAACACTCCGGCTATTTTAATCATCCTATCTTTCTTTGTCAGCCTGCTGGTTACTCAATGATGACAGAAATGGTGATCTGGTAAATCTCACCCAGATCAGTCTATGACAGGCGCTATTGTATTGCTCTAATGCATAGTGCAGAATTGTGCTTGTACAGTACTGCATACTGTATGGAGGAAGCATGTTGAGACAGCTGAAGAAGGTGATGTTTTGAGATGAAATAAGTGTAAGCTCGTGATATGTAAAATGTCATTATGTTTGGCATTTTTGTTCATGTCATGATCAGGGGTATTAACGGGGATGACAGTGTTCTGGCAGAAAATATGGTAAGAATGAAATGTGAACGTGACAGTGACAGGTACTTAAGAGGAGGCACACCTTTGGGGAATCCTCTGTCTTTAGCTAATGTTAAAGAGGAGGGCAGTTCACTCCACGGTCACTTAAACCTGTGCAATTCAAAAGAGAAAACTCAGGTCAACAACCCTAGTCCTGATCTGAAACACTTAGTCACTCATCTATTCCAGTCTCCAAGACCCCTGAAACAAACACATCCTCAGAATCTGCTGTAAAAAATAAATAAAATCAATAGGAGGTATAAAAAAGTCTGTATTTGATAAGCAAAGAAAAATCTGTGTGAAAAAAACCCAACAAGCATCCAGAATGACGTTAGCAAGGTCACTGAAATCAACCCACCACCATCATACAAAAACAATTTTCTTATAATGATATCTTTACCTTCATTAGTCTGTTTACAAACTCATATATGCTAACAACCCTAAGTAAAAATGGTATATATATGAGGTTTTGGGAGATTATTATGCTGATAAAATCTAATATTTTACAGTGTTTAAGTCTTTAAAAAAAAGAAGAAAAGATAGAAGAAAAAAAAGATAGTCACTAATGAAGTTCATCTTATATTTGCACGGTTTTCTTTTCTGGAAGAAAAAAAAATGGCCATGTACAGTAGTGAATGTGTTAAACCGCTCAAGTCTTCACCACTGCAGGAAAACTGTCTTTGATTCCCATCTTTCAGAAAGACACACAAAAAACACACACACACACACACACACACACACACAAAACATACAGGTAATAAATATCTCAGAAATAAATAACAGAGTGAATAAATTATAAATAAATACAAGGAGGAATACTAGGAAGGTGGCAGATTCCAGTGCATTGTCACTGGCATTTCCGCCTCAGGTCAGTTCTCTGCTTTCTGTTTCCAGGACAGGAGGTCACTTCCAGAGATGACGAGAGCATCCTGCTCCTCTTCTACAACCCAGGTAACCAGAAGGCCTGACGGAGCTGGGCCACGTAAAGCTCAGGGAGGTCACAGCATCCAGTAAGCATCAGGTTGGACTGCTTGGTTGAGGGGAGTTAAACTGAGGGAACCCCCCCCCACCCAGTATTTTGTGTCTCTGGAGGACTGCTTCCAGACTGAGGTCTTGGCCTGGGCAGGTCCAGCAACGTTAGGTGTCGGGAAGATGGGGCTGCTGGGCCAGACAGTTACGAGGGTCGCAAGGGGAGAGAAGGCTTCTGCTGCTGGACAGGACTATGTTGTGTTCCTGGAGGTCTGTCACAAATTTATGACTGAAAGGAGGCAGAGAAACAGAAGAGAATATTGTGTAAAGACTATAAGAAGGAAAAGATTCCAAGTACATAAAACAAAAATGGAACAGGTGAAAAGTCAGAGTTAGCCCAAGCAGAGGAATAAAGGGGGAAAAACATGCTTAGATGTACAATAATATTGATACCACTTACATCTGATACCTGCAGCGGCATGTTAGCTTAGCTTAGCAAAATACTGGAAACAGCTATCCAGCTCTATCAATTAGCAGGAAGAGTACTACAGGTTACAACAGACCTAAAAGTTTGCATTTGTATATAATAAACAAACTAGACCAAATAATAAGATCAATTTTGTTTGCCTGTGGCCATGCTAGCTGTTGCTCTTTGTTTCCAGTTTTTATGCTAAACTAACTGCTAGTGACACCTTCATATTCAGCGCATACACATGAGTGGTGTCAATCCTCTCATTTAGGTTTAGACACAAAGCAAATGTGTGCACTTTTCAGAAAGTCAACTCTTCATTTTAAACCAAGCCAGAGACAAGGGAAATGCTTCTCATACAGCGGGACATTGTGACATCCATTGTGAAAGAAATCTAAAAAAAAAAACAATGACAGTGGAGCCAAACTGAAAAAAGGACGACAACCACTGGATCTGCTCCCTATTGGCCTGCTAGCAGCATGTCAGTGTCTGGATGCAGAGCATAAGATAACACACCCTCCTGCCAGTGAACATCTGGACTTGTCAAACAAAAACGTGTGATCACTGGAAAAGGAAAACTGACATTAAATATACAGTATAGACCTAAGTGTGTATATACAGAATGGCCATGCAAAACAACACATGCAAGGTGAAAAATAATTCCTTCACTGCCTTGCCCACTTTGTTCCCACAATAGAAGCCCCATAATTTTCCAGATTACCAACTCTTAAAGGTGAATACTGAGAACATGCAGGCTCAATCACCCTACAACTAAAAATGTGAAAAAAATCACTCTGTATGACAGAGTTAAGATGTGATATACAGTAGTGCGACTACAATTTTATGCTGAGAGAGAGCAATAGATAGATAGACAGAGAGATAGATAGAGAGATACATAGATCTTAGTAAGCCTACTGCTAGCAGGTTCTACAGCTCGTTACCTGCGTGCTAGGGAGGCTCTCCCTCGCCTTACTTGTGGGGAGAGTGTCGGTACTGAGGCAGCAGGCTGCTGACAATCTACAAGAAACTGATAAATTAGACAGATATACAAGTGGTGACACTCGGGGTTAGACAGCAGGTCAGAGAAAACAGGGTGGACAAGACAAGGCCTTGCCAGAGACAGAGACTGAACTGTACAGTTACCGAGACTTTTAAAGTTTTTCCTCAGTACGTTACTATAGATAAATAGCACACTCAAAACCAGACCGAGTATAGCTCAAGTGACTGCCCAGTCTCATCTGACCACACTGACAGGGCCGCTTACTGCACAGCTAGACAATCTGTGCTGGAAGTGGAAAACACAAAACCCCCTAAGAGACAGAGACATGGACATTTTTACACACACACACATACACACACTCTTGCCATTATAATATTATATTGATTTGCAAGGGCAAGAAAGACAAGGACGTGTACAGTGGAACAAATACTGAAAATCCAATCCTACTCAACCTCACCTGCTGCATAATAACCATTGTATTTTTGGATTAAATCACATCTTGTTTGCTAACTTAGTTGACACTTAAGAGTGTGCCTTTATTAATCTTTAGTTTAAAGTGGTTCACGTGTAATATACATAATTACCTGATGAGGAAAGCGAGAATTCAAGCATTTGACTGGAAAGTCTCAAAAAGGAAGCACATTTGATTAAACACTGCCATCTAGTGTTACGAAATGGCCACACTCTAAAAAAAGGACTGTACTGCAATACTGTTTTTTTCTTTAGTTTTCCCTTTTCCAAAGAGGATTTAGTAGCACACTGAGTAGACTGAGAAACAGAGAAAAGGTTTGACTGGTTTTCCTAATAGCCAGAACAACACATTAACCATATAATAGTTAAACATGTCAAAAAGCCTGTGACAAAGTAAGTCATGGTCTGGATAGATTGTGAGAAAAAAAATTTCTCAGCTGCAATTAATTTTATCTGCCACAGGGAGGGGCTGTGAGCCCCTAAAATTGACGCTACAGCAACTTTTGCTTGGTAGACTTCATAGTAGTCTAGGAGAATGTCGTCACATTGTACGATAACAGTTTTTCATTGTAGAATAAGATGTTTCATATCAAATTTGTATTTGACATTTCATAAATAAATCTCTTTAGTCACACTTTGACTCTGCCTTTGACTCAGTTATATGCCGAGATATTAGATGATGGAGCACATGGGCTCCTTATGCATTTCCAAACCGAATACATGTGAAACCCCCCTCTCCTATGCCACCTCACCCGAAGGCTTCTGGTAACTGTGTACACAGCGAATATTGGTGTCAGGTGTGGCAATGACGATCAGTCATTGCCTTCTTTGGAGGAAAGATCATCTGATATCCACGGTTAGCAACCTAAGATTTACCACAATGGGCTGGGACTCCAGAGAGAAACTGGCATAACCCCAGTTATGCAGAGGTGAAGCTGAGGACCCTTATCCACAAAGACATGTACGGACAGGTGGTTAGCTCTACAGAGGGAATCTGGTAGGGCTGGAGGAAGTTGTGGGGGCACCTCTGTGACTTACTTTTGGTGGACTGCTTTTTATCTTGGGCACTTTAGCACCACGGCTACGGTGAGTCTGTTCGTGGTCAAACTCCAGATCCTCCAAGCGCTGGGTCAAGGCCAGTTTCTGCTGGATGGCCATCCGGAGGAGGGAGTTCAGTGTCTTCTTTTCATCCTCTGCTGCAGCTAGCTGCCTCTGCATCTCATCCAGCTGTGTAACATACTCATCACACCTGCAGAGAGATTAACCACAATTCAGTATTTTTACAACTAGGAGCAAATTCCATGTTTTTACCAAACACGTTCTTTACATTTAGTTTCTGATCTCAGTGGTGTCACGTTTCCTGAACCATTCCTACCTTGTGGCAAACATGGCCCTGAGAGACGAGAAGGTGGCCGCGTCTTCTTTTAGAGCCTTCAGCTCGTTTCTTAGCTTCATCATGGTCTCTGTCACCATTGTCTTTTCATTTTCATACTTGCTCTTCAGATTAGCCAGTGCAACTTCTGCTGTCTGCAAAGACATTTTGATGAAATCCTTCAGTTTTAATATACTTTTTTCAATTGTTTAATAAATGTAAAGAAAATAATCTTTCACCTGCTTATTAGCCTTGAGCACCAGCCTGAGCGTAGCTATCTGCTCTCTCTTAGTACTAAGCAGGGACTTGAGCTTTAGTATCTCTTCCATGCAGGACTCCTTGTCCTTGTCAAGCATGGGTGCCAACTCCCTCGCTGCAGCCCTTTGTCTGGATAGCTGCAGTGAACGGTCAACAGCCCTCTGCAGATGTTTAATCTGGTCTCTGATGATGGCGTTTAGGTTATAGATATTCATTGGCTCCTTCCGCAGGTCCCCACCCGCATCTGAAGGTGCTGGGGATGGGCAAGGAGAGATGCCGATGACCGGGGAACCGGTGTGGTTGCGGGAAGGGCTGCTATGGTAGGAGTCTGCTGGGCTGTGGGTTGTTGTCTCGTTATGTTGGGCGTCTTTGGATGGGGAGTCCATGGGACTGCGTGGGCACTCGGAGGAACAGGCGGCTGCTGCTGCTGCAAGACGTCGTGCCAGGCGAGGTGACAGCAAAGCCCGAGGATCCTCTGAGCCTTTGAGGCTGCCGCTGCGTGTGATTCGGCTCTGGCGGTAGTAATCCAGCATGACGCGGTTCGGCGTCTCGTTGTTGCACAGGCAGACATGGTGGTAGAGTTGCGCCAACTCCTCACTGAAGGTTACCAGCTCATCCTGGGCAGTGTTCAGCATGGCCTGGCTCTCTGAGGCGGTACTCGTGGATCCTCGGAGCTCCGCCTCCAGGCTCGTCACCCTTTCCCGGCTCTCACGGTAACTTCGCTCCAACTGTGTCACCTGCTCAGGAAAAATAAAAATAAAAACAATAATCATTCACTATGTTTGAATACGGAATGATTTTTACATATGGAGCAAAACTGGATGGAACGATGTTCATACTGCACAAACCTGTTCAGTCAGTGCCTGGACCCTGTCGTCACCGTGGTTGTCTCCCTGTCCCTCCACTGCCTGGTTGTACTTCTCCTTCAGGACCTTGAGCTCCGCTTTCAGATCAATCACCTCCGTCACCGCCACCTTGTACTTACACTCGAGAATCTCAAAACCGTGGATGTCGGGATCGTGGTGGCTATTTGTTGGGGGAGATAAGGACCCTCCATCAGGTTTTTCACTCTCTTGAGGGTCATCAAGCTCTTTATCACCATTGAAATGCTTCATGGCATTGACACGCTCCGTGAGACGATGGAGGCGCTCATTCTGTTCAGTCAGGGCACCCTGTGTGTGCTGTAGCTGAGTTTGTGACTCCTGCAGGTTCATGAGCAGTGCCGCCTTCTCGCGCTCCACCTGCATGACAAAAAATACAAAATTCAATGAATTTCATTTTGTATTTTCCAATGCAATGTAATGTGTCTGTGTTCCTATTACTGATCCAACTCTTAACAATCCCAGATAAACAAAGAAAGAATCCAAAATTGCAACGATAATTTCTTCCTTATCAACGCTCAGAAATTATATATTGATTTGATTTTATAAAATTCAGCTGGGGATTATAAGCTTGATGCTGCTAAATTTACATATTTTCCAGACTAATCAACTGAAAAAAGAAAAGCGATTAGTGAGTAATTGTGTTTACAGCGAAAGGCACACCCCGAACACAGCAACCACTAATCTAGTTTTCTCTCCCCACTGGTGCTCAGCTAGATAAAAGATGTACAGTAATGACTTTATTTGCTTTTAGCATGAATTCGATCCATCTATGATTTCATTGTCACTTACTGTAACGTTACCATTCTCCACTTAAGAGTGTGTAAGAGAAAACTTCATGTTCTATATTGTATACAATTTGTATTTATGCATTCTTTCTTATACAGTAGCTGTAGCTTATCACAGTGTAAAGCTGGAACTGGTGTGACTGAATGCTGCTCCCTGCTCAACATGTGTGGAAGCATACATAATATATAATGCATGATACAGACACTGCATGTGCTTTAGCATGCTTCATAAAAAGCACTTACCAGATGGGCGCAAAGGCCCTGAGCACTGGGGCCCTGATTTGAGTCTGAAAATTTCTGATGTCATTCCTCTAGTCTTTCTCCACTTCTCATCCAGTGTTTAATGTCAATAGAGGGATAACATTTAAGTAACCCTAAGTGAATGTCATCATTATGGATTTCATAATGTATTCTACAGTATTTGATACAACAATCTCATTCAGAAATTTAGAATTTATCAAAGGCTGAGCTGTTAAGTATTTTTCCTGGTTTCATTTTGTTGCTTTTACCAGTGGATAACTGCACACAAGCCTGCTTTCAGACTCCATTAGTCTTCACTCTAAAAACTGAAATATACTGTGGGAAAGGAGATCAATATGGTAGTGTTACAGTCTGCTCTTTGTAGCTGATCTCAACGCCCCTCAGCAGCGCATTGTCATTTAAACCCTCTGTGACGTTCAAGTGACGTCAGCGTCCTTGAAATCGAACGACCCAAAGAGTGAATGATTTTCTGATTTCTAACTGGGCTCATTATGTGGGACTTTGATTTTCTATCAAATTTTCCAAGGCATCTTCTTTTATGACCCACCTGCAGCAGCTGCTGTTTAAGCTTCTGCATCTCTGACAGGTTAAGCTCGCTGAACAGATCCGGGACAGGGTGAAGGCCGTCTCCTTTCCGGCCGGGCCTGTAGTCCCCATTCATCTTAGCTATCCCCGAGCCTGCGTGAAAGTGACCGTTGCAACGGTTGTTGTCCTCGTTGTTGCCATTAGCAGCAGGGATGGCGCTGCCGTTCGTTACGTTGGTCTCCTCCGGGAACTTGAGGCCCTCGACTCCAGTGACGGTTAGCGCCAGATGGGCCCCTGCTCCGTAGACACTGTCACTCAGGCTGATGTGATGGGCTAGTTCTTTCCTCAGATTGTTCTTCTGCTCGCGCTCAGTCTTGAGGGCATCCAGAGCTTCTTCTAGCTGACCCTCAGAGATTTCCTTTAAGCGCAATGCGTCCTCCAGCTGGCTGTTGAGAAGGACAGTCTCCTCCTCCAGCACCTTAATTTCATGTTTCAGTCCCTCATACTCCACCTGAGGGGAACAGAAAGAGCATGTAGGAACAGTAAAATCATTTATTTTACTTAAATGATTTCAGAGTGTATAAAATATCTGTTTTTTTTTATTTTTGGCATAGAAACACAGGATGCTCTCACCCAGTGGCACTCGTGTGTGTGTGTGTGTGTTTGACAATTCTGTAAAGTCAGTAGTAATGTTGATAGCTTGTAGCTAGGCTGATAAAAAAAGAACTAATTTTCAGTTTATATGTTAAAACTTTGACACTTCACCTACTGTAACTTGTGTTTAGTTCCAAAATAGACACTTTGTGCCACATGGTTTTGTGTTCCTGTTCAGGAAACACTGTTACACCCTATGGGAAATAAACAGCCAGTGAGATCACGGACACTGCTGGTAAATTTAGGTGACTCATTGAAATCAACTGAGCCACTGATTTCTGATGCGTCATTTAACGTGATGACAGATCTTTAGGAGGAATATTTTGCTTACATGTGCTATACTAGAGAAATACATTTAGTGAGTGAGTGAAACTGCACATGATAGTGACACACAAAATCAAAAGCTATTAGGGCACAAACTGTTGATCCTTGTACTAACCTGGCTCTGCTTGAGCGTAGACACCAGTTTCTGAAGTGTGATGTTCTCCTCCTCCAGCTCTGTATAGTCTTGCAGCAGCCGGGTCTCTCTGAACTTGTACTCCTTGATCTCCTCCCTCATTCTGCTCCGCTGTAGCTCGAGCATCTCGTTACTCTGGGGTAGAAAAAACAGTGGTGACACCGACACCTCAGAGTACATGACATGTTTAATATTTCCTGTTGCTCTTGCCTCCCATCGACAGCAGAAAGGTGGATGAGATAAATCTGCAATGCGGTGCTGGCATTTTAAACCAAAGTGGCTTAATTTTTAATAACTATGCTAAATTAATTTTAGATGAAAGTTATTGGAATGCAACATTACATTTCTCATAATCACAGATGCCTGCACAAACAGTATGCAGTCATCAGAATCGATATCATGTAAATGCAATATACTGAATAGGATTAAAACCTTACAGGCAAAGTGGTGTCCATATAAACATGGTAAAAACAAAATATAGTCTCATCAGCTTAAGTTTGAATGACATGCAGACTCATAATGCTGATGCATGTAGACATGACACAAGTTTGCACACCAGGGAAGGACTATCTCAATTGTTCTTGCATACTTGCGCTGCACATACTTTTCATCCGAGCACTTGCTTGAGATAAACTGTCCATGAGTGAACAACATGGACCACAAGAATCTATGGAGAGCACGAGTTACTTGGCAGCTTGCAGTAAAGATTTAGACTTCTGCAAAATCAGCACCACCCACACTAGCAAGGATTGGAAGGAATTGCTTAGGTTGCTTAAATAAAACCACTATGAACCTAAACGTGTTATTTTTAAGGTAATTATCTTAGGAAAAAGGTGATATCAGAGAGGTAAAATACATTTATTTATGATCTAAAAAAAATCATACTCTTAAGGCAGACACATGCAAACAGTTTAGTTGAGGGTAAAATCCAAAATTGTCACGTCCATGCAAGCAGGCCATGTGGCGTGTATGGAGAGTGAGGACTCAATTGCAGGACTCAGAGGCAGGTACACTGAGGTAAATGAAAAATGAGCCTTTATTGTGGCTGACTTGAACACACACACAAACCAAGGCAGATAACTAAAGTAAGGCAAACTTAAACGGGGAGGAACAACTGGGGAAGACTAAGCAGCTGGAGAACACAGGAACAGCTCACGGCCACAACGACAAGACGCCACAGTATTATGCTAACGAGACAAAGGAAGGAAAAACTAAAACCACACGGTACGAGGGACTGTCAAAATAAAACAGGAAGCGAGAAGGCAGGAAAACAGAAGCGTGAACTTGACACCACACAGAGAGACAGACACAAAAAGGGAGGGACAGTGATGGAGAAAAACACACAGAGTACTAAAGTCTAAAGCAACTAACTAAGAGTACACAACAATATAAATGAAACAGTGATCACGATGGCAAATTAACTACAAATGTCCATGAAAACTAAGAAGCAAAGGGTCACGAACACATGACCATGACAAAAAAAATCTCTGAGTTCATAAAAGAAAAAAAGCACAGTTACATTTGAGAAGCAGAAATACAAACACACAGCGAGCACACAGAGCATGACAAGGATAAAGGGATGATTGAGGCTATATATATATATATATACACTGATACCCGATTAGGGGAATGGGGAACATGTGGGTAAACAGAGATGCATTCAATCAAAGGATAATGAGATAAAGGAAGTAAAACTACATGGAAGACACAAAGGACAAAAGACTACCAAACTAAAACAGGACGTAATATAACACTGAGATGGAGACTAAACAACAAGACACAGAGACACGGCGGAGGTGGGAATAAACAGAAACTATAACCGTGACCAGAGCTGGCCAGCAAAACTAAAACCATTAAGAAGCCAACCAGGAAATAACTGTAATTGTATTTTTATGTCAAAACAGAAATGGACAGTAGGATATTGACCTGTACAGCTGTGTAAAGCTCAATGCAACTAGTAGCATAAACTACAAAATAATGAAGCATTTACAGTGTGTTTGTGCACGTGCATTCTCCTTTTGCTGCAGAGCTGCCTGCAGCTCCCCTGCAGCTCTCTGTACATATGGCAGAAGTGCTGACACAGAGACAGTGTCAGGAGTGGGTGGTTACACATATTGGCAGTGAATATGATGCTACTTTTAGAAGTGGCAAAAAATCCTGAAACTGAAGACCACTGCCACATACTGAACCTCCTGATTTATGCAGTGGCTGACTGGAGCTCCCACAGTACAAAAGCTAATGGTGTAAATCTGAAGCACAATTTGGCTGCTTTTGCAAATGCTTTGAAAACACCTTTACACTACATTTATATATATATAAAAACTCTCTAATTCACCTAGTTGATGCATCTCATGATACTTATCAGGGCATGCAAGCACACAGCACTAGAGGCCAATTATTACTGGCGCCAATCAGAGCCTCCAGCCACAACACTGGCACTGCGCCTGCTACAGGGCAGAGCTGGTCAGCCAAACCTCTGACCTGCAGTTCACAGTGTGCCTGTTAAAAGCTTTGTTAGAGTCATCATACAATGGTAACCACAACAGGGGCTCAAGCCATGTTGTGTTCATTCATTGCTGCCATCAGTGGTTCTGTGGTATTAGTGAATGAATACTAAATGTTTACAACTTTAACGTTTTGGCCCGTGTCTCCTTCGTTTGACATTAAAATGTACTGTCTTGTGTTATATAAGAAAATAGACCTACTTCAACCTCAGTTCATCTGGTAACTTAATCAGTTCTGATGTTCTGACTCATAACTGCTATCTAAAAACTGTCTTTTTTTTTTCTTTTTCACAATTTATAAATGTTAGTAGGGTTCCCGACAGGTTGCTTTAAACAAGAAAAAAAATTTCCAAAAACTTTTAATTAGATTTGGTCTGTGCTCAATGAAGCCCTCAGTGTCCCTACAGCACCTGCCTCTCATGATGAAAGGAATCCTCCTCATTAATCACATCACATGTGCAAATGAGGATTTCAAAGAATAACAGAAGGCACTTCACAAGTATACTATCAAAGAGCCACACAGGGCTCAAACAGGCGGCATTTGTGCATAGGAACAACTCATCGTATAAACTTGCGAGGCGAATCATGATTTTGTTCCATGTGCTCCAATAAATGTGAATATCTTGGCTTATGGACTCTGATTACATTTCACGTCAGACTATTACACGTCCAAAGAATGAGTGAACCTCACAGCACTCGCTGATCAAATTAGTGAATGAGAGTGCGTGTCCTGTGAGTGTAGCGCCGTCCCTACACATGTGCCGAGCTCAGGGCATTTCACTTTATATCCCAGCTTAGCACTGGATTTGCCCCCCACAATGGGGTCGTGGCCGCAGTGTCTGACCCCAGGTCGAACTTGTGCACTGCCCAACAGAGTGGTTGCAGACATATATTCTTGCATAAAAATACACTTTGCACATATGCATATGTATACTGTTTCATATTCTGTGTGAGGTCTGTCAAAATGACCTCTTGACCTCTGATAAACACATAAATCTCATGCATATTAATGTAAAATAAAAAAATACTAATCAGATAATGGAAAACAACTTGTTAAACTCAATTAATTTTCACCACTGAGAGCATTTTAGATCTTGATATTGAAATCCTAGTGACTTTATTAGAATACTAACACGTCCAAATGAAATGCTGTTTATTCACATACATAGCAGTTCAAATTTTCTGTATTTTCTTTATTTAGCAAGAAACAAATCCTCTGCACGCTTTCTGCGCGCTGACAAACTCACCTCTCGTAGCTCCTGCACAAGTGCGTTGAGCCGCTCGTTCTCTGCCTGGGCGTTGGAGGCCACAGAGCGGCTGAGTGTCACCTCCGTCTGCAGTTCCAGCAGACGGCCCACATAGTAGGCCTCCTTGGAAGCGGACTCCTGCAGCAGCGTCTCCTCATTGGTCTCCCCATCCTCTGCCACCTTCCGCTGGTTGGTGTAAGCCTGGCCAAATGCCTGAAGAGGTCAAAAAGGGTGTGAGTGAGTGAGGGGGGGAGGGATGGTCAGAAGAAGGGGGAACCGGTATTTCTGTAAAGTCAGAATTAAAATCACACTGATCCAAATCCCGTCAAATAGCATCAGCATCCTAATCCGTGTGATGGACGGGATTAGCACCCACTGCCATGAAAATCTTACACATCTTTCCCAGCTGTGTGTGCTAGACAAAAGTCCTGCTGCACTTTTGACCACTGGCAGCACAGACAGCACACTTGCAGGGGGGGTGTCCCTTAAGAATACCTGTGCTCTGTCAATATGGGTGATGTTTCACTGTGATCAATAGACACAGTGTTCCCATTTTCCTGACACAGGTTTTCACGGCACTGAGAGCTGACTTGTCATGATAAAATCAAAGCAGGAAGCCTACTCGGTAACAAAGTAACAAATGCAAGAAAACTATATGTTGCATGGATCAAACACATACAACACTGTGCCAAAGTGTTTATCCAGCAATATTTCTCTGCCAAGGTTTCCTGAATATATACTGAGTTTCATGACTGGAAACTGAACACTCTTTGACATCTACACAGCAACTCCTTTAGTGGTTCAATAAATACTCTAAACTGTGCTTCACTTTCGCCACATAGGAGGAGAAATGAGTTTGGTGCCTGCAGTGGCCTCTGTGAGTGGAACTGGATCAATAATGCATCGTCTGGAAAATATTTTACGGCTTACAGTTGCCATGAGAAACTATAGACAATACAGTGTTGTCTACAGTATGTATAGTTATTGAACTCTTCAAATTGACTGTGCGGGTTAAATAATAAAGAAGCCATTTATTTTGAAGTAGATGTATTAATAATGTAGACTTCCCAATCTCACCTCATCATAACATTTTCTCTGCTTGTCGTGAATCATTTATTAGGCGCATGTATCCATTATTTTGGAAGGTATAGGCCTACTGTGCAGCTGTCTTTTCTTCCCACAGAAGACATTTTTCATTTTTCTTTTGACTTGCTGCTAATGAGCCAAGTAATTCAGCTCCTGCTGTGTTGAGGCTTTATATATGGTGTTTATGGACCACCTCTTTCTCTCTTTCTGAATACTTATTATCAGCTAACCAGCAGGGCAAAGATAACGGTTGGTTAAACAGTATATTCACTTATTGTCAACATTATCCTGCTATGATTGCAGTTATGGTCACACAGACACATTTTCCCCATCTGTCAGTACAAGCTCGCTTTTCATCCACGTGCTTTAAAACTGGTAAATAAAGGAATATTCATTCATGCTGATTTCCTCACAACCCCTTTTATTATGTCTTTGAATTACAAATGTTGCAGTTAGCATATGAATAAGTGCCAATAATAATCAGCCTGTAAATACATAAAACATTTAGCCATTCAATCGCAAAAACTGCACTCAAGTACTTTCTTTGTAATGACCAAAAAACACTCATGCAACAAAAAAAAAACTGGATTGAATTTTTTTTTTATCATTTTCCCTCTTTATGCTTTATTCTCTCACTCTCTCGTCACACTCCCTTGCACACTCATCCTGGTGTCCCCTCTTGGTCTCCAGGGAGTCACAGTGTGATTGCAGTGAATGATTAAGAGGAAGGGCCTCTGGAACAAAACACCTGATTAATTCTAGACAGCGTGTGACTGAATGAGCTGGCATTCCTGCCTCGGATGAGAGGCTGGCGATCTTGGAGCAGGCCTCACAGCAACAGCTGGGCCCTGCAGGAGAGACAGTGTAAATCTGGCCCCCCTGTCTGGGCCAGATTTTCTTTAAAACCCTTTATCAAAGCGTTTATTTCCGAGGAAATTAGTGGGATTTTTCAGATAAAGAAAGAAGAAAAGAGGGTCTGGCATTCTCCCTTGAGGTCCAGGAAATTGCATCTTCATGCATCACATTACCAACTTCTTGAGAAACCCCTTTTAATTGTTTGAAAGTAAATCTTGCACAATTGGATCAAAGACTCCCTGCTTAGTGTTACCCTCTAATACAGGGAGAGTTTAAACACTCTTCCTGTGAAAGATCCACACACTCCTAAAGTAAAAGATGATCAGCGGCAGAAACCTTTTTTGTGAATTTACCTGCAGACTTTTAATACTCTTAATTCATCCCCCAACTGACACATTTTGCTTTTCATAAATATTTTTCCCTATAGATAAAGAGGTCAGCTGATAGAAAGGCAGAACTGCACACAGACTGACCCAGCAGCTCCTCATCCACAGAGAATCTGGGGATCTTGGATGTGTAGTGAAAGCCAGATGGTTTCATAGCAGACCTCCTTCAGAGGATGAGCTGAGCTCCTGCAAGTGATCTCCAGCCATCTGCCAACAACTCCTTCCCTCAAAGGGAACCACAGTGAGTGACATTGATTGCCCTGGCTTAGACTTTACACATAAAGGAGAGTGTGCTGAAACCCTTCTGCTGCTAGCGTACCATATAGCTTTTAGTGGGCTAAACAAATATTGTGACAGGACTGATATTTTTATTGCTATTTACATGAACAGATCTGCAAATATTAAATGCCGTATGAATAAAGTGATGGATTCACAGTGCCGCTGTTTGTGTCCCAGTTTGCAGCCAAGCACATGAAAAATAGTAGAGAAGATTAAAGTTTAATAACATTTCCTCAGGATGACATTAATATGGAATCACTCGTAGGCAGTCAGATTCGATCTTTATACTGAAAACCACATAATGAGTGTTGAAGCTCCACACTCACATGTGCCTCAGTGGTCAAAGTCCAGACAATGGCTTCTATAGATATTCAACCCTGGGGCCATATAAGGAGAAGCAGGAAGAAGGAATAAACCCGCCACTGCAGCAGCGTGAGAAGAGGAGTGTGTGTAGCTCTAAAATCCTTCCCTGTCTGTTGGAGTCCCTAATGAGGAGTCAGGGGAGGGCCTCTGGGTGTGTGATCTTGCATTTTTGAGTGTGTACATACAGCAGGAATCTATTTTTACACCCAGGAGGTTAGAGGACTGAACTATTGCTGCAGCAGCAATTAATCTTAAGAAAACTTTCATCATTAACAGGAGGGTTAATCTGTCGTACAGACAGTGCTTAATTATAGATAGTAATGTACCGCAAAACTAGCACAGGATATACACTTGATTACATTTTCAAAGTCAAAGAGCAAAGCCTGGAGCTAAATGAACATCCTAGAAATGTGCAAAAATATGGACACAGGCCAAAGTAACAACCATTAACCAAATTGTATGATTTATTTATGAATTAATTCTAATTAACATGTATTTTTAATTAGATCAGCTAACATTTTAACTATGAGACATGTGACACCCTTAATGTCTCTCTCAGTTATGGGCAAGCAGAAATAAAAATATTTGTGAAAAAGCAAAAAAAAAAAGAAAAGCAAACCTTATGAGTAATAGACACACTCTAATAGACATATATACACAACGTTGTGTCTTGGCCAGATGGTTGGCCCGGGCAGTCACATCAGGGATTTCAGTACCATGGAGAGAGACATGCAGTACATCCACTACCATGCAGCTGTCAGCGTCATGACTACTACGTGTGTGTGTGTGTGT
>VOQJ01018198.1:23162-48485 GCA_015052665.1 Apistogramma diplotaenia | reverse complement strand
TGTGAATTTGAGCCTTCGATACTAAGCGCAACAGAGTCTTGAACCTGTTTGCTGATGAAGTAGAAACGTTAATAAAGCAGCAGTACCCAGTCTGTTAGCATTACCTTCTGCTAATGTTCTACTTATTTGATAAAATTTCATGCTGATCTGATGAATCATGACTGAACTTTTCTTTTTTGGTCTTTCAAATTACCATTTGAAGAGTTTGATGCAGATCTCGGCTGACGTTTTTCGAGGCCCAAAGCAGAGAGAACAGAGCTGACCTGTGAACTGCCTGTTCCCAACTTATCACAAATGTCAATCCTTCTGCAGGCTTCTGATTTGAAAGGACCAAAAGATGACTTATGACAGTAGCTGAAATTTCTAACTCATATATTTCACATGCTTCTTCAGACCAGTGAGTTGTGGGTGTTCAGAACTCTCCAGGCATTTTTATTTAACTAAACCAAATAAGTAAACCTATTATGACATGATTTTAAGAGTCCGGTGATGCTCTTCCAATACTTTAAGATAATTTCAAGCTTTGTTGAGAGTGCGATTAACTATAAAGCACATAAACACAGCAGCCAGATGATGGCGGTTATTCTACTCTGCAGTGATGGCATCCTCCTCCTCCTGCCTCCCACTGAGTTTGATCTGCCCAGAGATAGCATTAACAAGCCAGGGCCACAGGATAGTGATGTCTCTGTCACTGCTTAGGCAGCTATCCAGAGACATGCAGCACATACACACAAGGAAACAAGGAAAGAGCAACTAATTGGGCCATGAGGCAAAGAGAAAGACGGGGAGGGAGGTAGAGACCTGGGTGCGGGGAAAATGCAGGCCAGGATTGGACACTACAGAACAACAAAAACATGCTCTCGGGCCCAGCAGAAAGCAAAGCGATGCATGTACAGTAATTGTTTCAGAAGAAACAATGATGTGATGAATTTCACTGGATATTTAATGCATCAGTTTTCTTCCAAAGGACAAGGACCATCATCATCATGAACAACAATATCAAAATGTCTAAAAAAGAGGTTTAAGTGCACAAAGACTTTGATTTATTTGCCTGGATGATGTTAACCTATCACATCACATCAAGACTTTCCATACTCAAGTCACATTAAACAAACCACAGCCATTCTCACACAAATAAAAAAACAAGCCTGAATTAGTCCTGTTGTACAGCAGCTGAGATACTTGTGTCTTGCACAGGTTTCCACATGTGTTTCGTTTGTGAGCTGAGTGTGTAGCACAAGCAATGCTCTAATCAGTGTCTCTCCACCAGCTGCGACCTGGACTGAGGGCAAAGAACTCGAACACAGAGGACATACAGTACAGTGTGTGTGTGTGTGTGTGTGTGTGCGCGTGCGAGACCACAGGACATATGCAACTACAGCAGGAACATGCATGCGACTCTGGGTACCTTGGACATACATGCATGCAGACACGATGACATATGGTCTCTGTTGCATCTGGATAACACAAATAAAATACTAGATTTAATCTAAAAAAAAGTGACTCTCACAGTTATGAGGCATTCTATTCCCCTCAGTCCCAGAGCCAACTTCAATTTCTATCCGTGGTTTCCCTGCGCTTTTATAATGCACCTCTCCTGAGCACAGGAAGAGCACATGTGATGTTATTGAAGTGGCAGGTTTGCACTCTGCCATTTGGTCTCTTATTCACAGAAGTGTGCAACAGACACATAGGATCCTGGAGGTGTTTTGCTGCTGAAGTAATATCTCATACAGACAATGTTGCCTCTGTCAAGCGAGAGCTCAATCAGGTGGGCAGGCAGATGTGAACAGATCACAACACTGAGGTGGTTGGCATTTTCTTCACTAAACTGATGTCCTTTCTGAGTTAAAACCCAAGTTTTACTACAAAGGTTATGACTAAAATAATGAATAACGTATGAATTGCTACCTATGCTACCTGCAGTACTGCTTAAAAACAGAAAACATACTTAGTTTAGTTGCTTAGTTGCCT
Source organism: Apistogramma diplotaenia (assembly GCA_015052665.1). Lineage (NCBI taxonomy): Eukaryota > Metazoa > Chordata > Actinopteri > Cichliformes > Cichlidae > Apistogramma > Apistogramma diplotaenia. Next base: position 46,511 of record VOQJ01018198.1, on the reverse strand, counting down.
CTTCTTCTCTCACAGCCAGTCCTTCCAGATACTTCCCCTCTTTACACACAGCCATATCTTTTTATCTCTTCTATTCCCGACCATAGCCCACCATGACACCCATCACTCTGCAATCCATAAATGTGAGTTATCAGCATGACAGTGCTGAGCTGCTGGCTGTATCAGACTGTCTCCTCAGCTTTCTCGCTGTGCTGTTATCTGCACTGTGATCGTTCGGATTCTGCATGCGTGTCAAACTAAAAATGTTCAGCTAAGCAGTGGAATAAAAGGGCATGGGGAATAAAGTATAAATATAATCTGGCATGCAAAATGTAATGTGGTAAGTGCTGCTTGACATACTGCGTGGTCAGGTCATGTGATCCTATCATGATTTTTTTATTTGGCTATATTTGGCGTGCCGGTTGCATAAGAAAGAGCTACTGATGGAGTTCAATGATACATCTCTGAAAACAGCGCCGTGCTGGATGGATGTGGATTTATAGTGGTCGACTTCAAATAAGCTACAAGTGAACCAGGATCAGTACAGATCTTATGTGAAAAAGTGAAATGACAGAAACTAAAATTAAGAGAATTACTTTGACCAGGGCAGTTGGCTACATTTGAAACCCAATTTACTTTCTGAAAAACTAAATGAGCTTTCAAAAGTTAGTTATTTGACTACCTAACACAACTAAAACCTTACCTTAATACTGTCACAAGCATTTGTCTTGTGACCAGGTGACTATTATAAATAAATAAAGATGAGGCCTCTCCCATTGGCATCAAAGTGCAAATATCCAGGATCACCCACAACCACTCATACACATAAATGGAGCCAGCTTCAGGTCCTTCTTCTCATGACCTTGAACCAGTGAGCCCTGTCAGCATCTGCCTCTTGCTACATGTATGCACTGAGTAAATCTACACCCTACATTCATTATTCAGCTTGAGACACACAGCAGTACTTTTTTTTAAAGTACCAAGACCTGTACATCATAAAGACTTGCATCTTCACAGCATGTTTTGATGTCCCTGTCTTTGTACTTCCTTTTTCTGAAAATTCTTATATTATAAATAAGATCAGTGAATAATTGAGCCATTACGCAACCTGTAGTGAAATACTCTGACGATCCAATTAGGCCTAAAGACAAAAAGCTCCTAAAAGAGTTGCCTGAAAGTAGGAACTCTTCTTAGCATGGAAGGGATCTTAAAACAAAGAAATGGCCAGGTGTGGGAACTGGACTGTTATTGTAGGCTGTGATGCTCAGTGCTGCTTGCTATGCCCACTGCACAAACAGCATTTTTCATTATAACTTATTCATAAAGGATGCATTCTTCTACACGATCCAGCTGGTGGATTTTCAACTGCATCACATTTAAGTGATATTAAACTATCCCTCCTTTTGATGGGGGACCTGCTAATTGCCATCCCCACTCTCGCATCGCCCCGGATGGCAAACAGGTTAACAGATACCCGCTGAGCGCCACTCATTTGAGGTGCAAGCAAGTCACACACCTAACTGCGGTGTTTTCCCCTCCCTACAGAATTAAAAACACAGCGCCCTCGTCTTCTTCTCTTACCTCCTGTAATTGCTCCAACTCCTTCCTGAGGGTTTCTTGGTCGGTCTCTAGCTCTGCATACTTCTGCTTCAAAGCCTGGTTCTCCTCCAGGACAGCTAAACCGCACTCTGCAGCCCTGATCTTTTCCCGGTTCGCCTCGGCCAGTTCCTGCGCGAGCCGCTCCACCTCGGCCCGGTACTGATCCACCGATTCCCCGCATCCTCCACCCGCGGCCATCGCCCCTCTCTCTCGCGTTCGCTGCGCCTCCAAGTTATATATCCCCCCCCAGCCCGTCTGCGGTTCCCCTGTCTGTCCGCCGCTTTGGACAGAGGTAGATGAGGCAGATAGGCGGGCGGAGGCTGAGAGACGATGAATATCCGCCCCCCCCCCCTCTCTGTACTGAGAGCCAGCTGCAGAGGCGACTGAAAACGAAACGCAAAGTAAAAATACTTCAGTATTCTCAACAATGTCAAACAGCTGATAAAAGGCTTTAAATAAATAACAGATGAAGCCTTTCAATTTAAAATCAGGTCAGTGTTGTCTTCAGTTTGACACTCAGAAAAACTGAGAGCATCAATTCTGCTTATTCATGGGTGCAATGGCGCCATCTGTCGGTCACTCAGTTGTATTGCGTCCTATTTGCATGCGTGTCCATAACCACATGTTTCCCGGGATTTCATTACTATGGACGGAGGAGTAACTGACGTCATGTATCTTGTTTGTTTTGGTAAGTTTTTGTTTGAATGGTTACATTGTTTCTTCTTTAGGCTGCTGCATTTTCGACAAGCAATATTTGTCTAAATAAATAGTAATATAATTACATCCAGAATTTGAAGCTTAACTGAAACTTGATGAATTCTCAACCCTTTATTAGTCAAGTAGGTGCAGCTTATAAACTTTGATGCCATATACTTATCAGCTAAAACAAAAATCTGCGTGGAATACATATAGTACAATAAAATGTCATTGCAGATATAACAGGGATAATACATAAAACACTCAAAAGACAACAAAATATAAAGTCACTCTCAGGTTGTATTTATTCCATGTAAGTTCTCTGTGTCCATTGTATTTAAACAGAGCTCAAGCCACAGCTTGATGGCTTTTTATTGCATCACTGGCACTGATATGCTTTTAATCCCAGACAGGAGTCCTGATGTAGGTTAGTAAGTTCTTTAAGAAGTTTCAAAGACTGGCATATTACTTTGGGTAGTCTCTTCCTGTGTTGATTTCTTTATGGCACTTATGACCAGTAATGTCTCTTAATTACATGGAAAATATGTTACTTTCTCAGTAATTGTGTGAAATTGATCTACATTGGTCCTTTTAACCTAGACAATAAAAGACAAAGGGAAGACAAATCAAAAAGTATAAAACAATAAATGAAGATAAAATGTGAATAAACAACAAGCAAACTTTTGAAAAAATGTTTTTTACTATAGCTATTTGACATTGTATGGTCTCATTAAGTTTCCATGGAAGTAAACAGTCTACTATAGACGCCAGTTTGGAATTGCAATAGCAAAACCCACATTATAATAAAATAATGGTTACACAAGCATGGTCAAGGTTGTTGCTTTTTCTCTTTCCACCAACTATTTTTGTCATCTTACTATAATCCCTCCCATGTAGCCAGCAGTGCGATTTATCTTACAACACTTGCAATAAAGTAAGATAAGAACAGGGTGAAAAGTTTAACTGTACTCAGAGCCTTGTTAAATGTAATCAGTTACGACCCTGTCAAGTGAGTTATTGAATTGATAGCGAAGGCGACGCCGCGTTATCGTTCTTATAATTGGTAATTATTTGAGAACCGGCCCATGCAACACTTCTCAGAAAAAAATTGTCACAAGGTTTCAAGGTGAATGGCAAGTATGAGTTGTTGGGGGGAATACTTACAGAATGCAAATATGTATAGTTTGCTTTATAAAGAAACAAGAAAGATTCAAATCATTTCACTCTTAATTTAATCTAGAGCACAAATATTTGCACACCTCCACAGCCCCAATATACAGTCATAATTCACCACGTATGTCTCCTTTGATCCCGCGTCTTATCTAAAGCTGACCCGCCAGTAACCTCAAGTTATAAGCCCAAATTAAGATAAGAAGAGGTTGTCAGAACGTCAAACAGATGAACAGTTCATGGCTGTATCTTATCGCTGACAAGGAAGTGTGGTGTCATGAAAAAAAAAAGCTGCTGCACAGTAACACTGCAGCGACACAGCTCTATCAAGAAATATATCACAGTACAGAATGCCCTCAAACCTTTATCTGTACAAATACATCAGCGCAGACTAAAATCAAGGCCTGTGATTTCATAGGCAACCGTCAGAATATTTTGGGTAATAATCTTTATTGAAAGCACCCTTATTTCAGCTTCATAGTGCGATGTGCTTAAAACAAAAATATACATCTGCAGTATTTTACAGATTGCACTCTGTGTATCACCACAAACTATTATTATTATTACCTCATTTACTTAATAACTAAAACACCTTGAGGGGAGAAAACAGTTTTGTGTGAGAATGGTGAAGGTGCTATCGCTCTGTACCCAGCATGTCAAAAAAGAGTGTCCTGTGACCTGGGGAATGTGCTCTGGTCAGCACAGCTGGTGTTGATGAGCTGAAGTACAGCCTTGATTGAAGAGGTTGGGGTAAGCAGCAAGGCAGGCAGCACGCTGTCTGCAGCTGGGGCTTCTGTGAGAGCACAGAAAGTGCACACCAATGAGATATTTATCTCACAGAAATAACCAAGATATTCTCCCTACAAATACCACAGTATGGCAGTTTTTGATTAGATACAACAGTGACTCTTAGTAGGATAGTCATGCTATATGCAGATACACATATTTACAATGTCATTTCCCCCCCTTTTTTAAACTTTAAATCATTTAACTGCACTTTAACTGCCTTTTAAGTGTCTGCGCTTCACTTCTTAATTGTAAAGGGCTTTAAAGTGCATTCTGAGTATGAGAGATGCCTTATAGTGGAACATAAATACATACAGTTTACAAAAAATCTATCTCATGTTACCTCATAATAAAGCAGGTGAAGATTGGTCGAAACTAAGTGCCGTCTGGTGATCAGCTGTATGTCTTTGAGTGTTTCAACCTTCCTCCATTTGGCCCTGCGGTTTTGGAACCAAATCTGAAGCACAGCAACACATGTAAGGACCATGCATTTATTTAGAAAAATAAAATATACTTTAATAATACAAATACTACTATAAAAAGTAAATGCCGTTAATTTACTTATATTGAGCCAATTCACAATAAACATAATCTCAGGGTGTTTTACATTGTAGTGTATCTTGATCAACACTAACCCTCGGATTGTGTGATTTAGATCATTTGAGTTTTGATCCAGTGATTTTAAGCGTGTGCTCTAATCTTGCTTCACCTTATCATTAATCATTCAGGAGGTATTGGCTTGTGCAAGAATTCTGTCCAAAGACCATTACTGTTTGTCCACTGATGACAATTTAGAGCAATCAGTCTACTATTTCAGAGCATTTGCATCACCTCAGTTCGAGGTATTGACTAAAAGAAATGTGAGCAGAAAATCAGAGTTTAGAGTTTGCTGATTGGCTCAAATGTAAACAACATAAAATAAAAACAAAGATGATGATGTTGTACCAATAACAATATTGTTCTGTTTATTTGGACATTTTAAACAAATAAGCAAAGCCAAACCAAACTAAGCGGCAGCGTGTGTCCGACCTGTATTCGGCCCTCGGTGAGGTGCAGGCGAGAGGCGAGCTGGTCTCTGGTGCTGATGTCTGGGTAGTGAGTCTGCTGGAAAACCTCCTCCAGCTCCTGCACCTGGACTGGCGTGAACGTGACCCTGGTTTGCCTCTTTTTTCTTTGATCTGTGAACAAACAACTGCCAGTGTCACCTTCATCATTAGACTCTTTTAAACATATGATGGTAAAGAAGCGGCTCATTGTCAAAGAGAGTAACTCTTGAATCGTCTTCCTAATCTATTTTATTTATATGTAAAAGTCACGCTCACTCTTGTAGTCTCCACTGGCTTTTGGAGCTTCTTCAAGTTGTCTAATTTCTATTGACAGAGAGAACACTTCAACATCGAAAGCAACAATATTTCAGCCATTAGCTTTTACAGTAAGAATTACAAACATACCTGCACATGGGTGCTGGTTATGTATGTGGTTGTTTTCGCTGATGACAGACCAGTTACAAGGTATTCCACCTTCTCTCCTGACATACGAGGGCCTTTTCAGAATTTCTTCAATCGAATGGGCTATTTTTTTTCCCGGCTGAGGTTCCATTCCTTTATCGAGTCGGGATGGCTCTTCTGTGTCTCCTCGCTTCCATATTTCCATCACTTTATCTACTGCCGTGAGCATATCTGTTATTATATGTCCCTTTTCAAACAGGGATTAGTCACCGGTTCAAAGATACAGAATATCCCTTATGTTCTGTCAGCTCTTCTCTTCTCGGGCCCTTCTGATTAAAAAAAAAAATCTCTTGTCTCGACTTCTTCTCTTGGATATCTCTGTTACACTCAGTGCTCTACAAGGCAAGAATATATGAGTGTCCTCCCACTGCTGTCAGCCTGTTTGACCTGCACCACATGATCATAGAGGAGGAGCTACTGCACCAAAGAACAGCATACTTTTGGAAAAAAAAACTGCATTTAGCATCAATGTATGCCAACGTTTTCATCTTTCACCGTACTTAAACGTGCAATTTAAGGTGTGCTCTACTTGTAAATAAATACTCCCGATACTGGCATTTGCTCATTATCTTTCTTCACTCAAAAAAGTATGATGGAAATGAGCAATTTAATTTCCTCTGAGGTTTTATTTCTTGCATTTCAACGCTGTGTTTATACTAAATCTACGCACTTCTGTAGGTCGATTACCCTGATAAAATTCCACCATAAACATATTTAAATTGTTGTTTCGCTTTATTATCACCTGATTTATTGCACAGATAATCTTTATCACCTTGGCCTCTGTATGCCCTCTCACACTTTAGTTTAACTCGAAACACTGAGAACTCGGCTGTAGGTTTAAGTTGTGGAAGAAAGTGGTTTGTCTCCATCTAGTGGCATTGGCCTCTCAGTGAACCTGTATGAATGAAAGGTGCATCATATCATAGCTCAACTTACATCACAGCAGGGCAAGCTTGAGTTAAACAAAATTAAAGGGAAGGGATTTCATTTTTTTAGTATTACATCTTATTAAAGTCCAGCAATTCGTCAAAATAGAAGCAACATTGTGTCTAAACCTTTGATGCTTTATTTTCCTGTAAATGCTGCTAAACATTTGTGTCTAGTTTCAAACCAGACAACGAATTAATTGCAATCAATGCAGTATAATATTAAATAACTGTAATGTAAACTGTCCTTCCTGTCTATAAAGTTAGAAACTTTTTAAAAGCGTTAATACAAAACTTAAGGTTTTATTTGGATGCAATTAGGCATTTTAAATATTGAAAATTTTAAATTAAAGTTTATATTTTCATATATGATGCACCAAAAGCCCTTGATATTGTGATGTGAAGAAACCCTCTGGGGTTGGGGGGTGGACAGGAGGTGTGCATGTGTATAATTTTTTTTATTAATTCACTAACCACTTCAGTCAGAGCTGAGTGTGGTGGATACAAAGACTTAGAAAGTATACTCATTCAAAGAGAAGCTAATCAGTAGGAGCAACCTTACACTTAACTGAAGAAATGGTGAAAATAAAAAGAGTATCAAGAGAAGCAAAAAATGATAGCTGGTAAGTGTTAGCCAAAGCTACACTTCTTGTAAAAGTAGCAGGGTCACGGGACGCAATCAGACACGAGATAAGAGCCAGAAAATTTCGACTGAGGCGGTAACAGACTGCAGTCAGCATTTTTTGTGTATCTCATTAGTGCCTCCCAGCATGTTACAAAAATAAAGACTTAATTAAATGTGAGTGCTTCACTGATAAACCATTATTTGTACAAACGTCATTCCCCATTGGCATTTCAATCATTGAGCAAGTATTGTTATTGTTACGTCCACTGACCTTTCAGCCTCTTCTTGAAAACCAGCTGTGTGTGTGTGTGTGTGTGTGTGTGAACTGTGGCAAACCTGTGGGACCCATGCTGTGTTTAAGTGAAGCTCAATGCTTCTTTCTAGGAATAGTGGGGGGAAAGGGAGGGGGGGGGGCTCAACATTTTTTTTGCTTTCTTGTCTTCATTTTGTGAAGTAATATTAGTTATGCTTTAATATTTCAAATATTATATCTTTCGCCCATTTGTGTGTTTTATAGCTGAAGAAGAAAAGAAGACAATCGAACCTGACGGACATGAGAGAGGTGACACCAAGTGATTTTTATTTGTATTTTATGAGTGGGTGGAGTGGGTGGGGTGGGGTGGGTGGAGGTGCAAATGTTGTTAAGCATTTAAAAATAACGCTGGTTCCAATCCCAGGGGCTCTGCTGTCTGACATGTGATGGATTCTTTTTCTACATGCAGTCACATGCACTCAGAGCGGACCGCATGATGTCCCACTCCTAAAATTGCAAGTTTCATGTGAACTCAATTTACTATCCTGTTTGCTGGAGAGTTTTTTCCAAGCTTCTAGCTTTAGTGTCGGCACACTCCACAGCAGTCACGATAAAAACTCTCATATATTCTACTTTAAAACTGTTTTTTTTTCTGGAAGAGCAGAATTACAGAGTTACAGATAATTTAATTTAAATGTCCAATAGTGCAGACAATAGGCTTATATATAAAATGGATTTCTACACGGAGCTCTACAGACATTCATGTCTTCTAAGGCTGCATATTTGTACCTTTTGGCGATCATTTGTTTTCCCTGTTCACTGGTGCCAGCACGTGCCTTAGGTTCTGATTTTGCGATAAGATGTGATGTGATGTGTACTAGCAATCATATGACAGAGGATGAGTTTTTGCTACGTGTCCACCACATTAATGAAGCAGTGGTGGGCTGTTATCAAACTCGTAACAATGTAATTCGATTTGCTATCATTCTACGGGAAGTAGGGATGTACAGTGAATTAGGAAATGAAGTTAGCATTTACAGAACATTTTCTGCTCATCTGTCAATACCAGCTTTATATTAAGTGATTCTTTGCCAACATGTGATCATTGTGGAGGTTTGTCCCTCAAAAACAAACATTTGGTGTTAAATTTAGAAAGAAACTGGAAAGGGGACGTCTTAACCAAGATGAGGGCCGTATTTTTTAACTGTTAAGCAGAGAGATTTGATGCAACCACAGGTCATACAGTCAGTTTTGCTCCTTCACCTTCAGAAAATATGAGCTCTCTTGAGGAATGAAATGTTTTAATGCTTTCCTAGATTTCCTACAGAGTTCTTGGTACCAGATTTTATCTCCTGCCAGTCAAATGCCGAGTGGTCAGCTGCTGGTACTGTTGTAATTCGGTTCACATGAGCTGCAGGTGGGATCTATTTCAATCAACAAAAGCTGCAGTCTCATGTCTGAACTGCGCTCGTTCACAACGCGCTGCCTACTCCAACCCGCCTGTGCTCGCGCTCTCTCACCTCTCTGTCAGATGCTGCCTTCTCTCTGTCCACATTCCCTCCTCCCTGACTAATGGTTTTCCATTTTTCCGTTTTGCTTCCTGGCTCAGTAGATCACAACCTGGACCTATAGGCTGACATGGCCCCAGACAAGGACATTAATGGACTTGACAAGTATGCCTTTGCGGTGAGTTTTACTTTTTAATTTTATATGAGGAAACGATTGAAAGAATTGTGTAATTATCGCAGACTTCACACAACTGCAAAGTGGAAATTTCACAGTTGTAAGCACATGATTTGGAATCACATCAGTTTTCCATGTGGATTATGAATGCTTTTATTTATTTTTCATCTTTTTTGATGTGGAAGTTAGATGTGAATAATCTTTGAAATAACAGAGCCATAAGGGTAAATAGACCCCCGCAGAGTGTTTGACATCCATCTGCTTCTCTTTCTGATTAACTAAAGCTGGAAGGACGCTTCTGTGATCTACCTGACACAGAAGAACCGGCCTCGTCCACGGATGAGTATAGTAACAAACTAGCATATTGTGTAACAGATGTTCCCCCCTGGTACCTGTGCATCATTCTAGGAATCCAGGTATGACAACAAAGGCTTTGTTTTTCTTTGGCCATGTTTAGCAGTGATTAAAGAGCCAGCCTGACAGCATGGCTTCTCATGTAACAATGTAAACACGACCACATGACAGCTTCCATTTGACATTTTTTAAGTGTTGGTTGGATTTGGTTTAATTGCACTGTAATGTCCACATTCTGTACAAATATTAAACATGTACAAATTAGTTTATGTTTAGAGGATGTTTTCTTCTACTTGAGTCCATCAAACGAGGAATAAATTAATTGCTCACTGTTTATTTTTTATTCTTTATCTTCCTCTCTAAGCACTGTTTGACTGCATTTGGAGGTATCATTGCCATCCCTTTGATCCTGTCTCAGGGACTGTGTCTGCAGCACGACAGCCTCACACAAAGCCACCTCATCAGTACAATCTTCTTTGTTTCTGGGATCTGCACTCTGCTGCAAGTTATCTTTGGGATTAGGTAAGGAGGCGGGGGTGGTAGTGGTGGTGGGAATTACTTACTGAAGAGGAGGATGTGTGTGGCTTTCTTGCTCTTTGGTTAAGCCCTGTTATTGGCCGGTGACCTCTCCTGAGGATACCCTGCCTCAAAAATTGTAGTGTGGACTTCTGAAGTGCTTTAAATACCTTTTTTGAAAAATTGCAAGATGATTTACATTAATATCACTGGATAAAATTCATCTGTTCTGTGCTTTTTTTGTGTGTTCTGAGATTCATGTTCTAACACAGTAATCCAGCAGCACAGCAGCTTATATTAAGGTGGAATTAATAATGCTGCTTCTTCTTATTAAACAAGTGGAACAGACCAACCATTCAGCCTTTCTACTTAACCTCTTTTCAACCACGAGGCCTGTCAAAATTATTGTGCATGATCAACGATGGAGTATTTCAGGGCAACCCTGGACACAATTTCTACATAAAAGATTTTCCTAGAGTTGTACAGTAATAAGAAGCAGGTTTTGGTTTTACATGAAGTTTCTCATATTTTGAGTGCATTTAAGTTTGAATTCAAGACAGCACTCTTTTTAATGCCAAGATAAATGGTATTTAATATTTAGTCTGTTTAATTCCTGCTTAAAATAACAGCATATATAAATGTCCATATAAACAGTGACACATGCACAGGAGAATTAACGTGATGTCATTGTTTTGAAAGTGTACAAAGTTCTATGTTGTTGTTGTTCGGAGCTTATGCTATGTGGTTGCAGACTCAGAGCGCCTGAATACTGGTGTCACAGATGGATTAACTGAGGAATTTCTATCTTATTATGTTTGGAATCTGCTTCCTGCAAAACCCACATTCTTCTGGCTTAGCACCACTGATATTTCTTGTCTTTCCCAAGATGTCTGCAAGTCAGCTGTGCGGAAAAGCAAACCCTATGTTCACTGGTGCTCTGCTGTTCCAGGCAAAACAAAAGAAAGCACTGCTAATTTTTTGTGTCCACCAGAATTAAAATGTTCTGATCTTTTGTCAAATGATATTTTGCATGTGTTTTTTTTTTTTTTACAAGAAAACATCTCTTCTTCACTTAATTGCATGCATGCTGCACAGGAAACAGGTTCAGCACCAGTCTGACGTGAACCGTTGACAACGATGAGAGTAGCATAATGAGCACCATTACATAGCAGATTACTTTAACTTACTTAACTTCTAATATAACAGTTTGTCTAATGAGTTGCTCTATCTTCACGTGATTTAAATGAACCATTTCCTCATATACGATTCAAGGATACAGACTGCAGATACAGTCACAGAACTTTTATAAATAAAGAATTCACAGAAGACTCCGTCAGTCAGTCAGTCAGTGTAACCATTTTGGTCAGCCCAAACTACAGTATCTGACGATGTGTTCTCTCAAGTGGTCTTGCTTTCTTTATTTCCAGGCTGCCCATCCTTCAAGGTGGCACATTCACGTTACTGGCTCCTTCCATGGCATTGCTCTCTATGCCTGAGTGGACATGTCCTGCGTGGACGCAAAATGCCAGCCTGGTCAACACCTCCTCCACAGACTTCACAGAGATGTGGCAAAGTCGAATGAGAGCAGTAAGTAATTTGAATCCTGTAGTTAATTTCTGGAAAAGGATCATTTTCCCCTCAAAATTTTTCTAAAACCTCAATTGATTTGTTCTCTCCAGCGGTGACGCCTGTTGAAAAAGTGTGGCTCAGTGCTTCCAGGGAGGCACAGAGATTTGGGATTGTACTTGAAAATCAAATTAGCTTTTGTAGCAGTCCTAGTGCCTGTGCTGGGTCACGCTCATGATCTTCCAGCTGCACAAAGGACCTCACTGTAAAATTTTTTGTGTCGTGACAAGATTATGTGTTTGCCTTTTTTATGCTTCTTTGAACATTTCTTGATCCAAAATATTAAAACATTAGCTGTGCTAAATCCAAGTTTTACCCATAGAAGTTTTCTCAATGTGGAATTTAGATCCGGATAGAAAAAGTTGTGAGTTGTAAGTTGTGGGGTTGTGGTGATGGTTGAAAAGCAGTGTAGTGCTATCAGACAATATCCACAAACAGTGACATTTCTCACTCAGTATACACTGATTAGACCTGCTGGCTTGTTTGACAACACATTATGAAGTGATTTTTAATGCCAGCAGAAGTAGCCTCCTTCGATGTTCCCGACAGTAATGATGCGATGGGACAGGCTTGTAGGAGGGGTGCCAAAATAATTTGAACGCACAAGCCGCAGAGCCCATAACTGATCTCAGGCAAGCCAGATCAGTGAAACCATTGCATAATAATCTAAAACAAAACCCCTCTAAACCTCTAAGCTGAGCACATTTTGAAAACATTCACATTTTATTAACTATACATTTACAAAACAGAGCACCTTGGCCCAACTACTTCAGTGTGGTATAAAGTCATGGGTTATGTCTTTATCATTAAGAAGGCTGCAAAACTGACAGTAATTCTCAGTAGGATGAAGTTCAGGCAGACATTTTCATGATGCAATCCATTCTTAACAACATGCAACACTATGCTTGGAAAAACTACTGAACTTGGTTGTGTTGGCTCACAGAACATCTGATGTGTGTGTGCACATTTAAACACAGGATCCAGAATGCTGCTCTAAAGAGTTTACTTGTGACAAATCCAAATAAGAACAAAACATTATGATTAAGGATCAAATCTTAGTACTGATTTTCTTTAAACAATACAGGGATCTAGTGTAACACAAAACATACATTCAAGTAAGGAAATATCCCTTTACATTGTGTGGTAATCAGCTACATAAAAGGTTGAGCAGTCTTCTTCGCTTGCAGGTTCATAAGGCCAGAAATGATGCACTCTGACATGTTGCAAAACCATCACCTGGAACCCTTTGATGGGCTGGTTTATGTTATTTCTGTATTTTAAAAGGTTCTATTTATGCACTGAACAGGAGTGGCCCTCCATCTCATTTTACAGCTGTATAATGACAATAAAGGCATTCTATTCTATTCTATTCAGGCCCTGGGTTATGGCAATGGTAACTATGGTAACCCAAAAAAGTTAAAGGAACAATGGATGCTATTTTGTTCGAAAGGTCTATCACAGAACAGGATGTTCAAAGAAAAGATTTTATATCAGCAAGTGACACAAAATAAATCTAATTAAATTAATGAATAAATTTTCAATTAAAAAATGTCATAATAAAGTGAATTCCATATTCTGACTGTTAACATCCTGATGTCTCTCTTAAGCTTCAGGGATCCATTATCGTGGGCTCGCTCTTCCAAGTGCTGGTTGGTTTCTCGGGCCTCATTGGCCTCTTCATGCGCTTCATTGGTCCCCTCACCATCGCTCCGACTATTTCTCTCATTGGACTGTCCCTCTTCGACTCAGCAGGCAGCAGTGCTGGAAACCACTGGGGCATCTCTGCGATGTGGGTACAGTTTCTTAAAGAAAGATAGCATTTTGCTACACAGCATAAAAATGACAAAAAAAGATAATTCAAGACTGACATTACATTATAAAATATATATTAGCTTTAAATGATCCCCTCTGTTGTTTTAGACAGCAACAGAGTATTTCATTCCACTTTAGTGCAGGTCTCTAAATCAAACATGTGTTTTAGGTTATGTTAAACCTGCTCCCACCCCTGCCTGGAGCACAGTCAAGACTTCAGAATATAATAATACCGCTTCAACTCACTTAATCTTAATGCTGCAGAAGAAAGCCTATTAAAACCTTCTTGCCCAACATCCAACACAGTTGCTCTGCTTCCCTTTTTGTTGCTACAGGTACACTGAGCTATATTTGCACTATGAATTTTAAACTTTGCTTCCTCTTTATCCCCGTGTCACACAGGACCACAGCACTGATCATCCTGTTCTCACAGTACCTCCGTCACATAGCTGTGCCTGTGCCAGCTTACAACAAGGATAAAAGACTGCACACCACTCCAGTCTTTGTCTTTCAGATTCTACCTGTATGTAGAAGATGACATGTTTTCTCTTGTTTGCTATTAGACCAAGGAAAAATATAACAAAGGCATGTTTCTCTCTGTGTATCATAAGGTTTTGCTTGGAATCACCTTATCTTGGATGATTTGCTACATTTTGACTATCTACAACATACTTCCTGCTGAACCAGACCAGTATGGTTACCTTGCACGCACTGATCTAAAGGGAGATGTTGTGAGCCAGGCTCCCTGGTTGGTTTTCCCATACCCAGGTAAGATAGAGGATGTCCATAAAAACAACTTTGGTGATTCTATCCATTTCTTATTTTAACCAAACTCCTTAAAAGACCAAAAAACAAACTATTTAAACTATTTAAGGGATAACTGTTTCCTGTTTGTGGATCCTACTTATTTTTGTAATGAAGGGTAACGTCTCAGTGTGGCTCAGTGATGTGTGGTCAGATCCTCACTCAGTCCTAATGGCACAGATGAATAAACCAGAGAAATATTTTGGTGTGTACAGTAGGTTATACTTGTTATTAAGGTTGATTTATTGTTGTTTTTTTTCCTTTTTGAGGTAGGAGTTGTTAAAACTATAACTCAAAGTTATCCTTTGAGTGTCTTTTCCATAATAATATATTGCAGATTGTACATTTGTGCTCTTTTCAACTTGCTTGTGTTTCCAAAATTAGGACAATGGGGGAGACCTACTGTGAGTCTTGCAGGGGTGGTTGGGATCTTGGCTGGTGTGATTTCCTCTATGATCGAGTCTGTTGGGGACTATCATGCCTGTGCGAGATTATCTGGAGCTCCGCCGCCACCGAAGCATGCCATCAACAGGGGTATTGGTATTGAGGGGATAGGCTGCCTTCTGGCAGGTGCCTGGGGTACTGGAAATGGTACCACTTCATACAGTGAAAATGTTGGAGCCCTAGGTATTACAAAGGTAAGATGATCTTCTATATAATGCATCATGTAGTTTAAAGAGGGCTAGTATGATATTGGTTGTGTTTCCTGACAGCAACCAAGAATGTCACAGGATATTGTTGTTAATTTCCAAAAGTGGCCCTGTGATAACTAAAAATGTCAAATTAGTTTGTACTTCTTATGTAACAATAGCCTTTGGAGATAGAACAAATAGAATTTGACCACAAAGTTCCCTGTTTTTCCTGTTTTACTGTTCTCGGGATTGTCCTTTTATCTCAGAACAGCTTCAATATAATCACTTTTGTTATTTTTTTGCAGGTTGGCAGTCGCATGGTGATAGTGGCCAGTGGGGTGTTAATGGTCGTCATGGGTATATTTGGTAAAGTGGGCGCTATATTCACCACGATCCCGTCACCTGTGATCGGAGGAATGTTCATGGTTATGTTCGGTGTCATCTCTGCAGCTGGAGTTTCAAATCTGCAGGTGCGTACTAAGGCCTTAAAAATGTTGGCACATTTGTTTTCTTCTACTGAAATAAATAATCAATTTTTTCTGCTCACATTTTCAGTATGCAGATA
Organism: Apistogramma diplotaenia; assembly: GCA_015052665.1. NCBI lineage: Eukaryota > Metazoa > Chordata > Actinopteri > Cichliformes > Cichlidae > Apistogramma > Apistogramma diplotaenia. The sequence continues at coordinate 30,977 of VOQJ01018198.1, read as the reverse complement.
TGAATTCATCTCGAAATATCTTCATTTTTGGCTTCTCCATGTTCACTGGTCTGGTCATTCCTAACTGGATATTGAAGAACCCCAAAGCTCTTGCAACAGGTGGATTTAAAAAAAACAAACACTTGACTAAAGAATTATTAGGAAAGAAACAGATTTTTTAAACACATGTAAACACAGGTTTAACTCTTTACATTATGTTCAGGTGTGGTAGAACTTGATCAGGTCCTGCAGGTACTTCTGACAACCAGCATGTTTGTTGGCGGCTTCTTTGGTTTCATACTGGACAACACCATTCCAGGTATTCCTCTTTTGTTATTGCATTGAATTTATTTAATTTACTGTGTTTAAACCACTGAAATACAGAGGTTATGATAAACGTGGTCCATCAAGTGAATGACAGCTTTAGTTTACTGAAACTAAGAGGCAGCTCTTAGATTTATTTTTGTCATTCCTCTGTCTGACGTCGTGTTTACACACACCTGAACCTTCCAGGTCAGAAAAAACCCCACTTCTACCTTTATAGAGGTGGTCACACTTGCTGATGATCAGTTAATCAGTCATCTTATTAGCAGCACCTGGCTGTTACTTACCCTCTTAATTTCTATGGAAGCAACAAGAGTTTACTTAGTTTTTCACATGACTGCAAAGAGTCATGTGAAAACTTTCTTTTCACATGACTGTAAGTAGGAACCACGAGCTGTTGGTCAAAACTGAAAATAGAGCTATAAGTAATTGAAAAAAACTTTCACTACTGTCTTTTATTTAAGCCACATGTAAAAACAAAAGAAGATTTTTAGTGTTTTATTCGATTGTTTTTTCTGTGTCCTGGGACTGGGGCACAAAGTCAGAAAATGTAATGAATGCAGAGTCATTTAACATGTCCAACAGGATCCAAGCACGAACGCGGCATCCTGGACTGGAACAAGGCTCACGAGGACGACTCCAGCAACACACTGGAGAGTGGAGAAGTCTACAGCCTTCCCTTTGGCATCAACTCTCATCTGTGTTCTTCCTCCTGGTTCCAGTACATCCCCTTTTGCCCTGCTGCTGTGTCCAACTCCCCGGATGGATGTGGGACAGTTGGTAATCCAGTGGAACCGAAGCAGTCACTGAAACAACAAGAGTCTTCACAGATCATTATTGGAGTTGATCTGTGAGTGGTGCTTTCACTCCAGCATGCCATTTTGGGGATTTTCCAAAAACACTTCCATCACAGGGAGCTCAGTTCGGACTTTATAAAGGGCACTCTAATATAACAACGTGGTGCAACATATTTAAAAAGATCTTTTGGAGTAACATTTGCAAATTAGATCATGCACTAAGAGGTATTTGATTAGCCACAATGTTAAAACCACTGAATAACAGTGATCATTCCAGTGCTGTGTTGTCCTGGCAACTAAACACTGTCGTCTTCCACCTCACCTCTGTGGAGCTTTCCTTCATGGAGGAGAATACGCCTTGCAGCACTACAAGAGGGGATCTTTGCAATATTAGCAAAGTGCTTTTAATGTTGCGGGTCATCTGTGTAGATCTTTGATTAGTAAACTTATGATAATGATGACCTAATAATTGTTGAGGATGTATATCTTAAAAAAAAAAATCTGTATCCAGAAAGAATTAGTTGGTGTTTCAAAACTTGATTTACTAGTTTTATACTTTCATATTTGTCTTAAAATACAATCACATCAGCGTGCTAGTAAACAAAAACATGAGTAAATCCATAATCTTGAAAGCTAGATTCAACACGTGGATCCAGTGAAACTTTCATACACTGTACCTCATGTACCGCAGGTTTGCTGTAACAGTGAATATTTTTACAAGTGATTTTGTTTTTCTGTGCACTTTACGCATTCATGCTGACAGTTATTGATCAGGATGCTACAGCCTGCCAGCATACAAGATCCAGTATTTCTTCGATGCACGAACCAGGACTACTGAATGACTAAAAACTGTGATTTAAACTGTTTGTGGATATTAAACGTGAACAGCGAGTCCTCGTGTTGCAGCACCAGTGTTCACTTAGTTCCTCAGTGTGAGATCCTTCTTGATGGTTTTGTATAAGCTAACAAAGGACTCTGCCCACGCATCTCTTTGGTGTTCAGTAGTGGAACTGGCCATCTGATGGGCAGTGTACACCAAAGTCAACAAAACGCGCTCAAAATCATCCTGATGCAGGCAACCAGTGTGATGTGAAAGGCTGGATATGAGCCTCAATATGTCTGTTAGCTTTTTGGGAATGATCTCCTCGCAGATTAGATCCAGGTTTCTTGTCTTCTGAAGGGAAGCTAGCTCAGCATCTGTGACTGAAACTGTTCCACTGGATTCAAAATGTATGCCAGTCATCAGTATCTATATTTGGTGAAAAGAAAAGAAATAATTGTTAATAGTTACATTATCAGGTTGTTTTATTCACTCAGAAAAATTTAAACGATTGCTTCAAAGTTGTTTTACCTCAAATAATAGATGAGCATCATTAATGGAGGTGAGGAAAGTGGGGTTCATCGCAGCTGCCGCGCCTCTTTTCATTCTGCTTTTAGCTGGAAAGAGGGCTGGGGCATCGAGGGAGACATACAATGAGAATTAAGTGTGTTATAAATGCAAGTTTCAGTTTTCCATTCAGGTTTTTTAGTAATCTGATTTATTACTATGCATCCAAAAGACTACTTAAATCTTTTCAGCTGGAAATTCTTGTGACAAGGAAGCAATATTCCCTGCATGGTACAATGAAATGCAGATTTCACTGTGAGGTGAAGGTTCTGGCACATATGAGACCCAGGCTTATCCAGCCCACAGCAGCAGGTAATCTATAATGTGGATTTAAAGGCCTGTGATCTCTAACCTTACATATAAATACTATCTGCAGGCAATGAGACATGGCCTCGATCTTCAAAGGAAACAGAAATCAAAGGTGGAGTAGCACATGGATTATACAACAGGTTCCAGATGATTGTGCAGTGCTGTATTATGGGCTTCGGCCTCAATTTCACAGCATTCCAGAAGCTTTCGATTTAACTTGAATATGAATTTTGCGAGAGATTTACTGAAGACATATTATCCAGTCTCTGACATCCATTAATAGCACAGTTTCATTAATGCATCAAGTTAGAGTTTCTGCAAGTCCGAGATCCAGGTGACACTTTTTCCAATATGATGAAAATGGTAAGAAATTGTGCACAAAGACAATAACAAAAAAAAAATCTGCTGTGGCATGCAGAAATGAGGGCAGTGATGGAGTGATTCAGTCAGAAAAAACCACAACAGACAAAAAAGAGAAAAAATAAAGAGAGAATAAAACACAGGAAGCCAAAGAGGCGACTGTAAACACATTCAGAAATTCATTGATATGCCAGAGCCATTTACCCAGCGACAGCTCTTCACAGCATGCATTTATTACAGCAAATGAAATATGATGATCTTTCAATAGACCTTAAATCACTCAAACAAGTCGGTCATTATGTTAAGATAATGATCTCCATTAATCCAACAGAGCCAGTGCGAGCTTGCATTATTAAAAAGCTTTTACTTTTTAGTGACTTCTGCAGCTCACCATTATTAAATGTTTTCATAAAACACATTACATGTGCTGGGTGTTTGTAGCTGGTGATTAAGTCAGGGCATAATGATTAATTCAGATCGTAATGAAAATAAATAAATAAAAATGCGTTCACCTTTACTGCATGTTAGAGTGAAAATGTCCTGTTTATAGAATTTATTACAGTAAACTGTGATTTTTTTATTCCCTGAATTGCAATGTTTTAACATACATACATGTTCCTGGTTATACATAAGATGCATTTACTTGTGCAGGAGTTTGTTTACATTATGTTATTGCAACTTATCCTTGATACTTTTTATTTATGAATTTATTTAATCGTAATAAAATGAACATTTTCTTTCATGAATTATTTACTTTATTAGTATCAAACACAGACAGTCCAGGGCATTTTTTGGAGCACACTGGATGAAGATGTGCTTGCATGGCACTGTCCTGTTCTGGCTTGCTGATGCACGTAACACGTTAACTTCAAAAAGATCCTGGACTTTAATTGCAGCCTTACAGTATATCTCGCTGGCCAACTTTATGTCTTTGGCAGCTTCACCTAGCATCAGGAGACAGACAGTGCCCACATTTACCAGCTGATCTAATGCTGATGATTCTAGCTTTTTATTCCTTCTTGCTTTCTTTCTTTAAATACTGACTTAATGCCAGTGGAGATAAGCACTCATAGCATGTTAACACAATGTGATGAAATCAAGAACACTAAAAAACACTCAACAGGCAAAAAGAGAGATCTGACACAAGCTGATCTCATATTTTTTGCTGCTTGCTTTTCATTATTCACAGTGTTTCCTCGCTCGGATCGGTTCATGCCTCCGGTAACTGTTTTCCCGATTAGAAACGGGTGCAGATATGTGACCCCACAGCAGTAGCTGAGATTATAAGTAAAACATGCTTTGACTCAAAATAGATTCTTAATGATAAAGAAACTTAACTCACTGATTGGCAGCTGTAACTTACCTTTAGTCCGACTTCGTGCAGCACCTGCCTTCATGCAGCAGTATAACAGAGCAACTATAACCATCTTCCAGGGCAGCATGGTTACCTGCTATTGGTTGCAAAAGCTGCACACAGGTATTAAAATTTACAGAGCCACATATAACATCACACGGCACACTTTATTCATGACTTGTGTTCTCTGACTCAGTCTGCCTTCAGAGCTGTGTTTTCTCTCCACCTCCTGTCTGCAGTCACTCCCTCCCCTCTCCCACTCGCAGGGCTTCCATCTGGTTGTCATTAAATTCAAAGACACCCTCTTAATTTTGCACCATTCTTCTGGCCTCCTGTATTTCATGTACACGTGGATACCTTTAATGTCTTTGTTGTGCGTTGTCTTCATGGATGCAGCGGCAATTTTCTTGATTCGAACATGTTCTCACTGAAATGTCACAGAAATGTTTCTAGTCAAAACCTCAATGCTTCAGTTGTCTGTCTGTGCTGTTCACAGGCTGTTCAGCTGTCATGTGAAACATCATTTGTGTCTCAAACGCCACTTATTTATTCATCCTCCATCTGTCCCCATAAGGACTGATTTTCTACATTCTGTAAGGTCAGAAGCTTTGTTTTTACGACTCGTGGTCATTGTGCCTCAGCTGGAGCACATGTGAGAGTGCCAGAATGAGCGCCGAGCATCCAGCTCGGTCTCTGTTCTTCAGTAAGAGATGTGTGAACGGTTCAGAGACATTCTGTACTTAAGTAGAACATGGAAATTAAACTTCCAATATTATAATTCATACACGCAAACACCTGCAAAAGCCACAAAGAAGCACTTTGTTCACTGCTTGGCACCATTCAGCTTCTAACTAACCAAAGATACAACCATGTAAAATAACACCTATTTGTTTCAGCTCTATTTTAGTCACAGTTTGCTCCATGTAGGAGTTCAGACTGATGCCAACGTGTGAGAGCGCACCGCAAAGTTTGGTTCTTTTGTTATGCTAGTTCAGTCAAATGTGTTGGAATGGCAGAATCAGAGAGATGTGACAGTCGTGCTGTTGCAGAGGAATGCAGACAGACTGTGCTGAAGCTGGCAGCAGAGCCGTGGCCTCTGTGACACCTCCAAGAACCACAGCTCTAGATTTTGAACAAACATATTAATCTTTCAATAGACACATTAAAATAAAAATTATTATTCTAGGCTGTACAGTACCACTGGTATTTTTAGGGAGTGACTCAGAGGTACATGGTTGGTGTTCAGGCAGATTTGGTCTTTTTGTTTATTAGGAATAAAATGGTGAAAAGGTGATCAACTTGTCAGTTCATGAATACTGAAAGATGATGTTATACTTGATTCCCTTCCTACACTTACATAAAAAGAACCTAGCGGTGGCAGAGAACCTAACAATTAAGACAGGGCTGCAAATCATGACAGCACATGTTACATAATAGCAAAAGAACATGTCCAGTAGTTGTGACTCAGTATTTTTGTGCATTTTGGACTCAGTGAGGTCACACCTCACCCAGTAAAGTTGCATGTGAAGTGATACAGATACTATTCATTCTGAGCAATAAAGAAAATACTTATCTGGAAACAATAAAATAATAAAAATAGATAAATGAATGAATCAATAAATAAATTAATAAAAACCAGAGGCGGCACTGAACTGCTGTTTGTGTTGACAATAAAGAATTATATCATATACTAAAGAGAATGTTTTTTTTCTGCATAATCAGTGCTACTATAAATCGTTAGCAGAGGGGGTTGTTAATCAGTTTCAGCTGCTCTGCTGTTAATGAAATTAACCACAGGTGTTAGAGGGGCACCAGCGAGGCAGCCTGCAACACAGGATTAGTTCTATAGGTTTTCCCCTCCTCATCTTTTCTCACTGTCTTTGCAGTAGTTGTGCATTTAGCTAGGGTCAGTACAGACAGTCTGCACTTAGGTAGAAGTACAAATTCTTGTGTTTAAAAATACTTTGGTAAAAGTTGAAGTACTGATTTAACTTCTTTACTCAAAAGTGAAAAAAGTGCAGGCTCTGAAATGTACTCAAAGTAAGAAAATAAAAGTAGCTCACTGAAGGCCATTTCTACTGGTTATTCTTGTGTGAAGGTAACTGAATTTGCTACATTAATATAATAACAAATAATCCCACATGAGAATACAAAGAGTCCAATTAAAACCTTAATCCCAATGGAGCTACTCAGCTTGAATCAAAAGCAGTGTTGCATTTGAAATCACCTGCCACATTACATTTCTCCCTTTATCCTCGCTCCTTTTCAGTATAGTGCAAGCTGCATGAAGGACCGCAAACACAACTTATAGACATCTGCATTCGGTCTGGCCCACTGTAATCCCTGAGTGCAGAGCTATAAATTATGCAAAAATGATATGGTTTTGCCTCTTTCATCTCTTTGTATGCGATAAGCCCCGGTGATGGAGGATACACCAATAAGAACGACAGGTTTGCATATTAAGAGCCTCGAGTCAAACATCACAGATATGACATCCACAGCAGTACAGGTCACAAATAACGTGAAGGACACTTTCTGGTGTTTCCTCAGATTTAGAAAGGTGTTGATCAGTGTGACGATGTGAAGATGACGGTTGCAACTGGTCAGAATGAGCCCATGAAAACTTAACTTAGCATTTTTTAAAGAAGGAAATTTTTTTTCAATTTAAACATTTATTTTTGAATTAATTGAAAATAAAACTAAAAGCTGTAGTGTGAAGAATGAATCTGATGACACAAACTTGCAGAAAAGTTCAAATTCAAAGACATCTCTGTGGTTTCATAGTAATAATATTTTCTCAGGATATAGTTTATAAATTGCTTTGTTGTTTGTTCCACTGAATTACTGAGCAACTGAAACGGCCTCACGAATGTTAACACAGAGAAAATTATTAAGTATTTTTTGATGCCCTCTGTTCACTACAGTCGCAACTCGCTGTTTTTAACGGTGACCTTTTTTTTAATGTGTTTATCATAATTATTGGTAGTCAGGTATAATCAGCAGCTTTGTTTGGATTTGTGCAGAACTTTTCTGTGTCATTGCTTCATACTGTAGAACAGTATTATCAAGATGTGGCAATAACCCAATTTGCCAGCAGGGCCCCGTTTCAGAAAGCAGGGTAAGTGCAAACCCTGAGTAAGTTCTGGGGTAACTATGTGCATACCCTGGGTTTTCGGTTTCAGAAAACCAGGTAGCCGTTACCCCGAGTTAACTTACTCCCACAACTTACTCCGTGAACCAACCCTGCTCCGTAGCAGGGTTACTTGAACAAACCCTGAGTATGTGTGACTCTGCAGCTGAGAGTT
>VOQJ01018198.1:0-14387 GCA_015052665.1 Apistogramma diplotaenia | reverse complement strand
CCCCACCCCACCCCCACTCCAGTCCTCCCTCTACTGTCCTTTCCTTATTCCCCTCCTCCGTCCTTCCAGCAAAGCTTCATCACATTTAATGACTTGGTCTCATGGGACGTACAACCAGTTTACATTCATTTATTCATCAAAAAAAAAAAAGAACACTTTCAATTCACAAAAACCTGGTATTCTGCCAAGGCTTTCACCATGGCTCTGATGTAAATCACTTGCTGTGTATGTAAAACCTTATGTAGATCTCCAGGCTCTTTGTATAGTATCACGAGTGAAGGCAATGTTGTTTCACACCAATTCTTTATGGCATTTAGTCACTTGCATATCTGGTTTTACACTGGTTTGGCATAACTTAGTGTTCATTCACAAAGTGTGAACACATCATAATGCTAATACAGTAGCACATTCTTCTTTACACTGTAAAAAAACTCTGATCTTGAGACACATTTTCAGATCTCAGTATTACATATTGAGATAGATTGCTGCCATATTGATAAAGTGATTAATTCAGTCTTTGTTTTTGGTCCAAATGTTTCAAGAAACAATGCATTAAACTAAAATGTCCAGTTAAGATCTTTGCACTGTGTGACAGTGCAACCAAGCATGAATCTTGCACAACTTCCCTTTAATGCAGATTAATTCCAAACTGTGCACATTTCCAGTTCATACTTTCCACATTGTAAGTAGTGCTGGGGGAATAACCTCTACTGTAAATACCACAACACATTTTGTTTAGCTCTCACTTGGATTCCAAAACGAATAAATACCTGAATGTAAACGCAGATTAATTTCTGCTCAAGGGTCATTTATCCATCTCATTTCTGATGAAAACAATAAATCTCATTGTCTGCAGTCTGCTCTGAAAACATTTTGGTGCTGTGTCTGCCAGCTTCCTTCCTGTCCCTGACCTCCGAGGTCAGAGCAGCATAATGAGCTTGCTCTCCAGTTTCTCTCTCGCACCCCTCTGTGCTGTCCGTCCTGTCACTGTGTCTCTTGCAAAATATCACAGTCTGGAAGTTGTTACACTTATGCTTCTTGTGTTTATGATCGGGGATAAAAACAGGCACGACGCTGACTTACAGCAGAAATATCACTAATGAAGACCCGCACACACATTAGCAAAGTAATATGTCAAGCTAAGTACACTTTCACTTCAGAGGAGTGTTTGTTTCTTTTCAGCCTTTCACCCAGCAAACTACCACCAAGTTCTTTTTACAACCCAAAGGTGTTTTACAGTTAAATAAACTCGAGCAAAACAGAGTGTTGGAGCTGTTTGGGAGACGACAATAACTTTGGGTCACCGAGTTTAGTAAACCTCATTAATGGAAAGGCTGTTTTTAAAGGCCATAAAGTGGACTGGATCAATAGTGTCTTTATTTGTCTCTATGTGGCCTGTCTGCAGGATCTCTGTTGCTTTCTTCAGAGAGACTTGATTTAACACATAATCCATTTTAATACAGTGGTGCAAATGTGCAGCAGTGAAGCTTACATTCTGCTAATGCCAATGCAACATCTCACCGGTGCATATTGAAAATGTATTTTATCGACTAGCTGTCACCAGATGTTTATCATCAAAAAATTATAACAAATTGTTTTTGCCATCAGAAAAAAAAAGAAAAAATCCACAAAATAAAACAAGTGTAGAGGTTTGAAATATTGCAGGGAGTCTGTTTGGCTGTGTTGTTAGCTTAGCGAAAATAATTGTTTTTATTGCATTTCTGATAAAGTAACTACACACTAAATGTGTGCGGGAGTTTTTTCAAAAGTACACATACAAATTACTGCATCTATGGACACACTGTTACCACCCTGCGTTGTTAATGCTTTAGAATCACATGACTGCTATTTTTAATTGGCATACTGCCCGTTTTCTGTATGTTCCCCTTGCAGCGTATCATGGAGAAATGCTGTTTTCAAGTTTCAAGAGAATAATTCTTAAAAAAAAGAAATTAAAGTCTGAGGTTTAAACTAGAAAAATCACACTTGTCTGGAATGTTTTCTTAGTGTCATGAGGTGTGAGGTAGAGGTGGATTACAAGATAAACTTTTGAGGAAGAATTGCCTTTAGTAGTGAGAATATACAAAAAACTCCCAAAGACAGCAAAAAAGAGGAAATTTGCGTGGGGTGACACACACACACGCACACGCACACACACACACACACACGGATCTGAAAACAGAAGTGACAGGAGAGCATGAACAACGGCGACTAATTGGAACAAAGGACACAGGTGAGGGTGAAACGGAGGACGAAACCATCACAAGTGAAAACAATCAGGGAGGAGCCGACAATCACAAGGGCGGCGAAGCAAACCAAGACATAAAACTGAAATTAAAACACTGAAAAGTAAAACAAGAAATGACCCAAAGGCTAGCACTAAACAAGAAGCAGGGACAAGTATACAGAGAAGCCTTAGGCACATGAGTGAAACTCAGGAAACAGACTGGAATGTGGAGACTGGAATAATGATAATAAAATCAAAACAAGAACTGAAATACAATATCCCAAAACAAATGTATGAAAATAATGATGAATCTCAAACATTTCATGTATAGGTTTTGTGCCCGTGGATTCAGCACACATTTGTGTTTATGTAATATTTGTGAATTAGGGCCACTGAGTTTACAACAGTGTGAAACTGGCTGTGCTGTGTGGTAATTTAAAGAATAACTTATGGAATACAACTTCATGGAACAATGGGGAACTCATATTACCCGGATAAAGATGAAACTTCAAGAATGGGAAGGGACTCTGTGGTTTCTATAGCATTGCATGCACATGTCTAGAATATCTCTTTGTTTGCAAGGAGTGCTCGCTGTCCCACTGTGCTGTGGATCGCTGAGGCAGACAAACCCCTCAGTCTTTCAGTGGCCCTGCAGAGTTGCTTTTGTCTATTGCATAATTTTATTCCTCGCCCGTGCCATTTTTTTGCCACTAAAATTGTTTTTGGTGTAACTGCACAGCTTGTCACAGGCTGTCAGCACAGGTTGTGGCCTGGTGAAGGACAGCAGTAGCCTACTGTTGGATGTGTTCTGCAGTTACAGTATGAATTGCAAATTAAAAATCAGAAAAAAAACTCTGTTTCTTTAAAGTTGTGTGAGCTGGGGGGTGCCGATGCCTTTGTAGGTCTCTTTGAATAGCACGGCAGCTGAAGTCAAGGAGGTGTTGCACATGCTGAGATGTTAAGAGGAATAAGCTGCTGATGAGGATTATTCTAAAGGGGGTTTAGAAAAGTGGGTGGGCAGATGAATAAATAACTTGATTTGTATTTTTTCAAATAAATGGGCTAGTGTTCTCTCTGAAACCCCTCCTGGTGGAAGAACTATGAAAAGCCTAATCCAAAGCAGAGCTTTAAGAGCCACTGTTGGCATTTCCCCTCATCTTAAAATGATCACATGCCACTTTCAGTTTTTTGTCTGCACTTTGTATATCATCTCTCACCTCAGTTGGATCAAGCTGGACATCTGGCACCAGACATCTTGATAATGAGGAGAAAATGAGAGGAGTGGAAGCTATGAAAGGAAATATCCCTTCAAATGTGCCCCTTTCTTCTTCCCCTGGCCTCCACTCCCTCCTTTCTGTCCCCACTCCAACCTCTCAACCTCTATTCCCGGGCTACACACCAAGCCGGGCCCTCCATGGAGATCAGGAAGCTGGTCTGGGAACTGGGAGCCTGCTGTCTCCAAGCCAAAGGCAAGCGGGTATGAGATGCCTGCCTAGGAGAACGTGCAGACTTTCCCAACTATGAGCCAGAGTTAAACTGACAACCATATTCAAGAGACCTGGGGGAAATTACAGAGTCTGAGAACCCAGAGTGCACAGGGGCACAACATGAAAATCAGCACCCAGTGGATGAGCATAATAACACATATTGTGCTCGCCGGTCCCTTTGTATGGGAAATAATTAAACAGATCTCTGTCTGGCACACAGAAAATCTGGAAAACATTTGTCTGGCTTATGAGTCTTTTGGGAAAACTGGTAAACCACAACACAGAATTTTAAGAATCCAAATTTTGTCAAGCTTTATGCCACGGTGACCAATGTGGATTACCATTTGTTCTCTTATGCACTGTGAAGAAATATGTTGTTCATAAAAGCTGTGTGAAACCTTTTGGTGCCGACCCAAGACGTCAAATACTGCTGATGCGCCTTCTTTACACTAAGGAGTTGCCTTGCTGACATTATTCACTGCTCATCAAATGTAAAATAATACTGTGTAATGTGAAGATTTCATAATTGTTACTGTGGCATTTTCTTTTCTTGGATCCCGCAAAAATGTGCATTTTGCCTCAGGGGAGGGAAAGCCTATTTTTGAATGACAATCCAGTAATCCGCAGCCAGTTTGATCTGAAAATTAGAAACTCGTGAGAAGTCTTTGTGGCTGCCTGATTAGCAATGTGAGGACAAAAGGTGTGTTTTATTCCCTTAAACTGTGATTCATGAAAAAAAGAGCATTATGTGGACTCTGTAACAGGCAGCTAAACGAAGCAACCCATGGTTGAGTTGGTTTCGTATAATTGAAAACATACTGTTCACTCACATTCTTGTGGGTAGGAAGAGGCTTGTTTTTAAAAGGCTAACCTCCCTCTTTTTGAACTGTTTCTCTTATACACTATATTGACAGAAGTATTCACTCGTCCATCCAAACCATTTGAGTTTAGGGTGTTCCAATCACTTCCATGGCCACAGGTGTATCAAACTGCAGAAGCAGACTGTAAAATTTCCTTGCTACTAAATATTCCACAGCCAAATGTCAGAGATATTATAACGAAGCGGAAGCGACTAGGAATGACAGGAATGGCATAAAATGGCAGATCGGGCTGAGCAGTTGCTGAGGTGCAAAGTAAACAGAAGCCACCAACTTTCTGCTGAGTGAGTCGCCTCCAAACTTCATGTGGCCATCAAATTAGCTCAAGACCAGTGCACCACGGCTGAGGAGCTGCAGGTCTTACATCACACAGCAAAATGTCAGATGCAGCGGTGTAAAGCATGCCGCCACAAGACTGTAGAGCAGTCGGATGGATGAGTCTGAGGTTGACAGCTGCCAGGAGAACGGTAGTTGTCTGACTGCGTTGTGCCGAGTGTGGGGTTGTGATGTGGAGTTGATTTTCCTAAACTTTGTGGAAAGCCTTTGCAGAAGAGTTGAAACTGTTATAGCTGCAAAGGGTGGGCTAACATCATGTTAAACCCTACGGCTTAAGAATTGAATGTCACTCAAGCTGTGTGTGAAGGCAGACGAGCAAATACTTTTGGCAATATGGTGCATGTGGATTATGGTGGAGATGTGAGATTTTAGAGCCTCCACTCTGTTCTCACCCTGTAAGCCCCTTTAGGATGTTTTTAACCACTGCCATTGCTCAGTGTCTCAGAAATTAGTTTTCCCACAGAGGTATCATTTAAGTGCTGCTATAAATGTTTTTTTGTTTGATCCAAGGGTTTTCCATAACACATCTTTTTGGATTTTAATTTTGACTGTTAATTTAAGCCCTGTGGGACTGCTGGGTTGATTTAGAAATAGCCCTCAGATGAGTACTCAGGACATTTGTAATGGACTCCTTCCTTTTTTCCCTCCCTGGTCAGTTAGTCAAAAGTAGCAGTGCACAGAGGATCTGCCTGCACTCGCATTAGCCTACTTAATTATCTAATGTGACAGTGGCTATTGTTGATGTGTCTATGCCATGGAGAATCTAGTGCACATTCTGTACTCCCTCCACAGCACACTTGTTGTTTCATGTGGTCTCCCTGCATCCACATAAGCATCATCTGTGTCAGATTACCTGTTGTGCAGTTTTGTGTCCTGTTGCTTCTGAGACCTAAAGCACAGCGATCTTGTTGCTGAATTTTTCTTTTCATTCATCCTTCAGACCATCATAACACCAGAATTTACAATTACTTCTAAAATGTAAGAAGTAAGAAAATCTTCAAACATTCAAAAGTCCATGTTGCTCACTACAGTTCATATTGGCCATGATTAAGGACTTACATTATATTAATTATATATCAGTCTAAATTGAGCTGTGTCAACAGTTGATAAACTTCAGTCAAAGTTTAGCTCATTATCATGAACTTCATATCGAACAAGTAGCCTCCTAGAGGAGAAACTGCTGCTGGACTATTGTTGCTACTCAGAAATAGGTTTTTGTTGGCATACAGTGTGTGCACCTTCTTGGTAGTTTGTTTGCTCAGAAGGGTGACATCAACTTAAAACACTGATTTTGCCAAGAGTTCCTTTGTTTTTGTGACCAGTCCTAGTCAAAGTGGGTCAGATGTATTCAGTCAGTGGAAGCTGGCTTAGGAAAAGCAATGAAATATCTAATATAGTTGTGTTAGCTCTTAGCTGGAGCTTGGTCGGTCATTCCCCTGCTGCAGAGCTTTGTACCCTCTATTGGGGTAATCAGATGAGCTCCGCCCCCCGTGGTATTCAACTTCCTTTAGGAGATTGTATGCATAGAGCCAAGTTACATACTGGAAGTATAATAAACTTTACAAGTATACCATCAAAATAATTTTAACGTTGTTTAAATGAGGAAAAGTAGTCACATGTTACTGCTTTCACCGTCTGCTTCTCTAACTTGTTTTGAAGTGCAGTCCACTGTGTTACACCCCCCCCCCCGCAGTGACAAAAACTGATGGATTATCCCATCTCTCAGTGAACTGACACCTGCTCCCTTGTTTCCTCTGTGGCCTTGCTTACTGGAAAACTATAATCGGTTTTGACTGGAAAATATCAGTGTGAAGTACAAGATGAGGCTAAGGTGTCATGGCTGTGTTATGACAAAGATATTAAAGAAATCCGTCTTCATCTTTATCAAGGAGGAACTGCCAGGCTCACATGCCTTTCCTCTTATAGAATATTAAAGGATGATTGATGAATATTGGGGTCTTGACACACACTCATAAAGCAGAAAGCGGCGACAATCAGTTCTTAAGTTTGAAATGCAGCATTTTCAGAAGCGACGTGAAGTTCATTTAATATGTGCTGACACACACGTTCAGATGGCTGAAGCCACAGTAACATATTTCAACATGGAATCTGAAATGAATAAGTAAGTGAGGAACTTGTAACACTGAGGTTTTTCTCTATTTTTGGAATATATGAACAGTTTTGCACCAAAAACAAACTTCAGCTATTTGACTACGCAAGAAAAGATGACTAGATCTATAATTTACAGTGTTCTGCACTTTTCTGCAAGGGGAGCAGCAACACAACAAATCTGTCTCTGCCATATATGTGCTGATACATAGCTCAGCAGTTAATGCCTCGTGCATGTATTAGAGCAACAGGAAACGAGTACTGTAAAGAGGGAAGACGGAGAACAGTAAGCAGGATCAGATTACTGTATAATGAATCATTACAGACTGATGGATTGGTGCAAGAGGATGCTGGAATGAG
Organism: Apistogramma diplotaenia; assembly: GCA_015052665.1. Lineage (NCBI taxonomy): Eukaryota > Metazoa > Chordata > Actinopteri > Cichliformes > Cichlidae > Apistogramma > Apistogramma diplotaenia. The sequence goes on along the minus strand of VOQJ01018198.1, from coordinate 6,990 downwards.
GCCTTTTGACGTGGCTGTCAGACTGAAGTCTTCAGTTACTGTGGATCTGTCTGAATGTTCCTAATATTTCAAAGCTTCTTACAGAATGAAAATGACATCCAGGGACGAGAGCAGGCATCGTGAAGACTTCAGGGGAGATTAACGCATTCGATTCTTGATCTGCAGCAATACTAAAACCAAAAGTTAAATCCCTACTCAAACATGTGCACAAGACAGAGTTGAGTAAAAATGCTTGGTTTTAATCCTAATAAGGGAATGCGACCAGTGTCCTTTAGTTTTACTGCCAATCCAAGCGTTTGCTCCATATTGCCATGGTTACATACATCTATAACCTCTATATCTATCTATACATCCATCCATCCATCTTCTTTGCCTTATCCAGTTCATGGTTGTGTGGGGTTGAAGCCTTTTCCAGCTGTCACTGTGTGAGAGGCAGGGTACACCCTGGACAGGTCAGTAGTCTAGTACAGAACTTTAAAAAATACCACAGCAGTAAAATCTTGTTAGAATATATTATTATACTTAATAAATTGCCAATAAATGCTAATAAATTGACCCTCTGATGCTGGAAACTGTAACACCACTCACATCATTATAAACCACATGACCCCTGGCTGTAACATCAACACACAGAATGAGAAACTTTCCTCACCACCCACAATCATTACACAGGGACAGGAGAAAAAAGTGCTAAAGAGAAGTTTTAATGTAGGCAGGTTGACACACCACAAGAAAATTGCAATATTATTCAAGGAACAAGACCAGGTGTTTGATCAATTGAATACCACATAGTGGAAGAGGCTTGTTCTCTAGCTTCTAGTTAAAGTTTTTTTTTTGCTGCTTTAGATGTGCAGCATCAGGACTAAATATTAGCAACCTCATGGAGCTTGGCTAAATCATCTTTGAACAATTTATTAATAAAATCAGATGAGATGAAGGTTGTAGTGGCTGCATTCGAGTTTCACAGCATTTGTTGTAAGGAAAAGAAAATCCTGTGACCATGTGTAACCAAAGTTATGTACACAGACAGTATTAGTGTTACACAGTATGTCTTATTTGAGAAAGTGTCAGCTTGTTCAGTGGCGCCAGTGTCCCCAAATCTATTCAGCAATGTTCACTCAGTACCACAAAGCCACCCTGCCATTTATCGCACTTTTCCATTTCAGCATTTCCAGAGCTACTTATTATTGCAAATGACACAAATGGCACTGAGAGGGGGGATAATTCAGTATTTATGAGGTATATGTAAAGATACTTTGCACCTTTAGGACCTCATGTGAGCTTTGTGTCTTTATACAACGTCAGGCTTCAGGTAATCCAGTAAATTCCCTGGGATCTCTGTGAATTTCTCCCTTCTTCTCCTCACCTACAGCCCGACCCTGTACTGTTCATCCCATGTAAATGTGGCTATAAGGGGCACAAATACATGTGAACTGGCTATGGGAGCCCCCAGCTGCAGCGAGTGCTGTCACTTTGGTGCAATTACTCTTCTGCGGAGCTTTAAAGCTCCGAGTTCAGTCAGGCCTCGAGGTGTTTGATGAGACTTCAAACAACTTCCAGTGGAAACTTCACAAATCTGATGCTTCTCAGACTCTGACTTCTTCCATGAAAAGAGGAGAGCAGCTTTGCTCTGCAGGTGATTCTTTTTCCATCGAGCCATCTCATCAGAGCTACTTATTATTGCAAATGACACTGACACTGAAAATGCACGTCTATTACAGTATGATCTAAAAACGCTGCCCTCGTCTATTCTTTGTAACCTTTAAACACAAGCTGACCATGCTTTCACTGCTGGTTTACCATCACAGCTGTTACTCATACATCTTTTTTGAAGACTCTTCCAGCTTCACCAGTGGCAACATAACCCTGCTGCATTCTCAGTTGCTGATCATCCGTTGAGTTATCATGTGGCAGTTTGTATAAACTTACTATGTAAATGGTTTCGGTACCTGTTGGTAAACTCTGATAATGAGGTATTTGCCTACATATTCAGGCCATAATGTCTCGGAGTTGGAATAATGGCAACGCTAAATGAATTAAAGGTAAATTCGCAGATATTAAAACAAGCCCACACAGTCAGCCAGCGGCTTGTATAAAAATACTCCAGCAAGACACTCATGGCAACATCGCTGCTGTATTTGAGAGTCTAATATTACCCTCACATGCTGTGTGATAGCACCCGGAGGCTGAGACATGCTGAGAAGCTCATTAATAACCAACCTACAGTCAGCGTGATAGATTTCAGTTCGAAGACGCAATCTCAGTTGCTGCGTTGGTGTGCCGTGGAACAGAGGTGTTTCTGTCCACCTGTGCAAGTTTTCCTAAGATCGGATTTAACCTTTTCTCTCGCCACGAATAACCTGACAGCTGATGGCACCGTCTGCCTGTGCACAAACACGACATGACTTAGCAGGAGGGGCACGGAGACCACCTTAAGGCCGATGCTGATTCTGTTAACATCTGCGTCAGTCTGCCCCTGCTGTAAAATATTTCCCTTCAAGGCCTTAGACATGACTGTGTTTGGGAGCGCTAACGTGCCATGTAATCACACTGAGTCTGTGAATGTCATTAGCATCCCCTTGAAATGGGGAAGGAGGAAGCAGGTTTTACTTTTTAAAAACAGGTGGCACTCATTTATTCCTTCCTGCTTAAAAAAAAAAGCCTTACATCTTTTAAACTGGAGACTGCAGTGTGGCTCTCTTCTCTGTAATACATATAGTAGTAAAATCAATCACTAAAATAAATCAGGAAGCAGGAATCTGGCACAGTTTCTCATTTATTAAGGTCTATATCAAACAGAGGCAGTGATATACTGCGCAGAATATGAAACAATCGGTGATGGTACACTAATGAGCTGTAAGACGAGCGTATTCCACAAAGGTTTGACCTTCATTTTTCAAATCAATGCTGTTTTTAGCTAAATGGGCCTCAAAACGACTGACCAGGCAATCTGCAGTTCTTTTCCTTTCCTCTTTCCTTTCCTTTCCTTTCCAACTACTTACGTATTCCACAAACAAAGCAAACTTTCCTTCTCACAACAGTCTTTTCTGTTTGCTTGAAATTTACGATGCTGAGGTGCAACAGGGGTGCTTTCCCTGAGTACTAACGGGAGAATGTTGAAAAGGGCATTTTTGCAAGCTGTCCTCTGACACACCACCCACACAGTCCTAAAAGGGGTCTTATCCTCTGCCATAAATCACTCAGGTCATTAAATCACACCCCAGACACTCTTCTGCCCTTTCTCATCACAGTGGTTTCTCTTCATCTTTATTCAATTAGGAAGATTAATGGCCCAGGATACAGCACCCAGGTTGACGTTCTGTTATGGGGGGACATGACTGAAATGTCACAGTGTGAGGGGGACACATTTTGAAAAGATGGGTTATAAGCCACCGAGGGAACTCTGTCACTGTACTGTGATCCACCTGTTGCAGTGTTAATGCTATGCACTGGTTTACTGTTTATAACACAAAAACACATTTGTATTGTTCCTTTGTGAACCTTAGATTCAGTTAGTGAGATCCCTTCTTTTCTCTCAAATGGCAGAGAAAAACTTCTGCCCTCTCACCGAGTCAAACTTCTTCACAGCATCGCAGACTGCAAACATGCCTTCAGTGCATCGCACACTAAGTAGGAGCAGAGCCGTGAAACTGTAAAAGACCTGAAGACATGGAGCTTGCTCGGCAAGTCAGGAAGACACGCCAGACAGCATTTCCCTACAATAGAAAGAGGAAATGGAGTGGGGATTGACCAGTGATTCATCTGTCAAACAGTGGACCACATCTGAATAGAAGCCCTCGGCACATCCTTTGAAGGCTCCTTGTTAGTCTTTCTCCAAGAACTGCCACTGAAATGGAAATTAGGTGGTCAAAGAAACGCTGTTAGGGATGAAATATGAAAATGTGAAAAGGAAAAAATACGAAGCACAAGAAGCACTCGATAGCCTGATGTATTGTTCGGTTACTAAGGAGAGCAGAGCGCCGGGAGGGTATTTCATCATGATTTTATCTAAATATAGATTTAAAATGCATATCTTAGACAGGTCTTCCTGTAATGGTCCGGATTTGGATGACAAGCTACAGTTGAAGGGCTGCAATGGTATAATAAAGCCTTTCATTTCCCACCAAGTGAAATTTTCAGCCATCCGTGTCATTGTGGAGTGTCTGGCGTGTACACGATACTCTGAAGAAGGAGAAAATAGGATTTTTGTGCATGAATCGCTAATGCTTGATTGCACGAGAGCAGCTACTGTTGACTGTGTATTTCAGCCATGCTGCTGGCAGGTATCCAGATGGTGGTAAATCTGCCTGCTTGCTGGTCGCTCAGTGCATCCGGCAGACACTTACGATTCAAAGAGGATGACTCCTATTAACTATGGAGATGACTTGACTCTTTCCTGCCACCATGAGGCTGTCATTTGTAGTTTGGAGTGAAGGAACTATTGTATGAATACAGCTTTTATAATCCTAGTTTTTCCTTTGGCTTTTATTTTTTAATATTATGTGCAAAACCCATTACAGGCTTTGTGTGAAATGCAATGTACAGTGGTGAATATGGTAAAGATTTAAACTTCATATAGCCATTATTGCACATTACTGCTGTAGAGCTGGTGATAAAATGAAAGACTTTCACCTTGAGTTTGATGGATTTATTAATAAAATGAAAAATGCAATGTGTGCAATATGCATTAAATGATTAAATTCAATTTTCCCTGCACAGACATTCTACTGCAATAACATCTAAAAAACTGTTACAGGCCTTTTTTTTGCTTTTGTATCACCTTGACATGAGCGAGGCAGTTCAGCTGCTGTGTGACTCTCTTCTCATCATAATTTGGTGTTGATTCAAGCTGCTGTTGGCTGTTTGGTTGTTGGCTGACAGGTGACTGACAAGAGCAAACAGTACGGCAGTCCTGGTATTGTTCACTGAAGGCAAATCTCCTGGGAACCCCTCAGTAGGCTCCCCCCAACATTTACAAGCTCTTACAAACACAGACAGGATTGTCCACCGTTGGTTAGTATTCATTTCTTCTCCTGACTGATTGTAAGGCTCTGCGTGACTATTATTCAATTTGTGTAGTGTGCTTTTAGATGTTGTGTAACGTGACAGTTATTAGTGAAGGAGATTTGAACATGGCATTGAAAAAATATCCTGCGAGAAACTAATAAAAAAAGATTTTGGAAGAAAGTGCAAAAACTACAACACATATACAGTTTCTGTCAGTTTGATTGCTACAACGGCTTATTAGGACCATTTCACTGTGCCTAATCAATAACAAATTCTCTGTGATTAAAGTCACACATTTATGAGAACAAATTTCTTTCTTTCTTTCCACCTTTTTAAAGCCTAATTACTGACAATGTTTCTCCAGAGTCTGGATGGTTATGATGATTCTAAGATTAAATTACACGCATTTCCTTGTTACTAAATTGGATTACAAAGTATAATTTGATTAGGTCATGTAGTGCAGGCTTGCTACATGGTATCTGTGGTGTGCTTTGATGATTTTAATCCAACCTTGGAAATTATAATTGTTTCTGTCAGGAAAAAAAACAAAACATTTTCACTGTTTTTGTTTCACAAAAGGATGGCTCAATAATCTCAGAGAATATAAAAGTTTTGTTTCAATGTATTCTTTCCTTGAAATATTACCCACATTTTCTTTACCTGCAATCTCCCTGCTATGCTGTCACAGAATGAATAGCCAGTTAATTCAACATTTTAATCTGCTGCTGACAAGTAGAAGTCCCCTGTGCATTGTTTATATAATTAACCTTTACTTATCCATATCAACCAGAGCAAAACGATTACACAATGTCTTCATGCCCACAATTCCAGGTTGGCTTTAATAACATGAGGTGGAGTAAAAAAAAATCTTCACATGAGAAATGTGATTACAGGAACTCGCAGGTGTAACGTTTCCAATTACTGCTCTTCTCAGTTTAATCAAAACACAACCACCCCAGAGAATCACCACAGAAACGTTTCTGGATTATAGTTTAAAGGCTTGGCTACACACCGTTCATTTATTTTATTTCTGAATAATACACTGTCAAAAATGCTTAATATAATAATTTCCTGTAATTGTTAAATTACCATAAAAATCATGAGTTCCTTGTATCCAGTTTGGCTTTTTAACAAAAAGAGCTGCTTAGTTTAGGTATTTAACATGTGTTGATTTTATTTTCCTATTTAGTAGGCGTGATTAGCAGCTTGGCTCTAGTTGCTCGTATCCAAACTGACTGTTTTGGCCATCTATCCGTTCAGATCATTCCAAAGCCAAGACGGCAAACAATGGCAACTGACTGCAGCTTATGGTAATGAAGCTCAACGCTTTCACAGTAAAAAAAAAAAAAGAGAAAAACTTCAACACTTCCACCCTCCAAAAGCGTGACAATCACAAGCTTGTGAAAACAGGGGAGACTTTTGTATCTGCGCAGAGCCTGTACTGACAAAACAAAGAGTGAGAGAAAGAAAATTATAAATAGAAAGCGAGAGGGAGACAGACAGACAGACAGTGCAAGCTGGCATTGCACTCATGACATCAACCAATGCTGCAACTGTAAAGGCAAAAAGGCAAAAAGTGCCAAAAAATCCAATTCATCAAATGGTTATTTGATGGTGGTTCCAAATTTGAGTCAGTCCCCATAGATCCCATATTAAGATTTTCCTTTAAATAAATTCTCCTGTTCAACTGTATTAAGGTCCATCCATCCATCCATCCATCCATCCATCCATCCATCCATCCATCCATCCATCCATCCATCCATCCATCCATCCATCCATCCATCCATCCATCCATCTCCGCTTATCCGGAGCCCGGTTACGGGGGCAGCAGCCTAAGCAGTGAAGCCCAGACCTCCTTCTCCCCAGCTACCTCCACTAGCTCATCCAGAGGGACTGGGTCTGCCCCGGGGCCGACTCCCGGTAGGACATGCCCGGAACACCTCACCCAAAAGGCTCCCAGGAGGCATCCTGATCAGATGCCCG
>VOQJ01018195.1:0-11446 GCA_015052665.1 Apistogramma diplotaenia | reverse complement strand
TTTTTAGATTACTGGACTTTTGTTTTTTATTTACCCTGCCAGCCTCCTCCACTACAGCGTGCTCTCTGAAAATAAAATTGTCATAAAAAAGATGTTCAATTTGACTGTGTCTTTTTTGTCATGATTTGATTCATTTATTTATTCTTGAAATCTTATTTCGCTGTCTTTTTGGCCGTTCTGTATCTTAACTGTGCTGCATACATTTGTTTTCATGTCTGTGAAGCACTGGGGGCTTTCAAAAGGACATCTGAGCTGTGACCTCGGCCATTTGTCATAATTACACCTGACGTTGGAAACTTCTCCTGTCACGCTGAAAACGGCTCCTATCAAGCAGCTTGTACAGCAGTCACCTGCGAGCAATCACTCATCCAGATTCCACTGTTTCTTCAAAATCACACTTCTGCACACACTCGGAGGCAATACAGTGCCCAAGTCCTGGCCCACAGAGGGGCCATTCTATTGCCAGATGCTGGCGTGCAAAGCTTCAGCTGAGGACTATTTTCGTAATGACAAGAGAGATTTGTAGAAAGGGGGAGAGCTGTTTTGGAGAGTAGACATGATGTAAAATAACTGCTTCGTAAAATGCACTGGAGGTGGGAGGCAAGCGGGGAGCGGGTGTGGGGAAGGAGAAGCTCCCATGAGAGGAACAGGCAAGCTGAGGACCACATTCAGACTACAAAAACCACACTACGCTCTGCGCCAACATCAACATGAACAAACTCAGCAGATGCTGTTTTTGTTGCTGCTTTTTTGTTACTTGACCTTTTTGGTAAATCAGTAAACATGTATAACCATTTTTTCACCCTTTAATTTAACCAGTATTACTCATTTACATGAGGTATAAAATAGTTCATAAATGGTTTACAACAAGATATTATAACTAAGCTATAAACATAAGTGTTTATATACAGTAGTAATGACCGTTGCCAGTCTATTAATGGTTAAAGTAAATGTTCGAGTTTGGGGATTATCATAAAGGCGTGTTCGACCATATAGGACTGCAATTACATTAAGCCCTGCAGCCTTGCAAAAGAAAAAAAAAAAGCACGTCAAATAAAGTTGTCTTCTCCTGTGATGAACATTTACTCTGACAGCTCAGTTGTGGCCTGATGCCAGCAGTACAGTACAAGTTTCCTCTCCACATCTCCACGGCTGTGAGAGGAGGAATAACCGAGCGGCAAAGCTCACAGGTGGCTCTCCGCAGAGTTCAGTGGGTCGCCCGCAGTTTAACTTTGTACCTTGCAAATATCAGCTGTCAGCCTGCACATCAAAGCACCTCCATGAATAAACGCTGACTGTGCCCCTTTTGCTGTCCCCTTCCCCAACCTGAGAGGGTGAACGGGGTTCTGGTGGTGCAGGAGCGGTTGCAGGCCAAACCACAAAATTGACCCGGGCCGGAAATCACGCTGTTTTCCTTTACTCTCAAATGGGGGCTTTACTGATCACAGTAAATGGTTGAATCAACAAGGGCAATGAATGTCCAGCATATTTCATAATCACACGTCATACTGCAGTGCACCTGCATAAACACCAGCCGCACTGTATAGCCTCCTGCAGAGCAGCTCCCATACCAGTGGTTCATATGCATATATACAGTAATAGCCATATTTTGGCTAAGGCAGGCACATCCTATATAGTTTCAACATGGAGTGAAAACAGAGCAGAGAGCTGGTTGGAGGGGGGGAAAACCTACCAAGTAGAAATCTCAGGGGCTGATAATTGAAGTCTAATTTACAAACCTACGGTTCCTTGGATGTCCGCTTGAGGCTGGCTCTGAAAGTGAGTCAGTCCCCACAGACTGTTAAAATATCCACCTTTAGGGTAGAAATATAAATGTTTACACATTGGTATTGAAGCAGCTTTGGTCTCCAGAGGTAATCGTGCCACGAGTGCATTTTTCTCAACCACAGACTGTATATAAAAGATGGACATAGTCAGCGTGGCGCTCTGCATTGATTCATGGAGCTTTGTATTGGAATTTTAAAAGGTAGCAATAGGCAAGCCTGGTTAAAAAGGTGGGTAGCTACAGGTATGCATGGGTTGCACTGATGCTCATACCTGCTAATTAATGCTAAGTAGCAGGCTAACGCAATACAACAGTTTTGCATAGATGCTTTTAGTACAGTTAATGACCCAGCATGTTTTATAGTATTTGCAAAAGCTTTCATTACAAATGCTCCAAATTACACCAACACCAGGTCAAGTAGTCAAGTTCAAAGGGGGCTTTTTTTTTTTAGTAATGACTGTTTTCATCAGGGGTCACAAGCCAAAAACTCTGGAAACATTGATATTTTTTTCATGTAAAGTCTGAATTTTCTAATAAATGTTTAATTGGGTATTTATCTTTTTTATTACATATTAAATTTGGTAACTACTTAAGATGAGTCAAGTGTGATTTCCATGTTTTTATGACTGAATACACTAAAACTTAAGCCTTGAACGGAAAAAGTAGCATCAACTTTCAAATGTAGTTCAAAGAAAAATGGTTTGACATTTCTCAGATGTTCCACTCCTCTATAATGTAGCGGAGTGGAAATGTATAATAACATAAAAAAGCATAAAAGTGAAATTTTCATGCAAAGTTTAAGTGTCTCGACATGAAACTTAAAACCAGCGCCTCAGTAAATACAGGTAGCTGCCCTCTCACTGTACCTGTAATGTCTCCACAGCTGCAGTAACAGGACTAATTCTACAGTATAACAGAAGTTAATTAGCCATTTGCTATACCTGGGTGACCAAAAAAAATCAGGCGATGGATTCAGAGTGGTACAGTGGCAATAAGCCAGCATAGCAGAGACCCAAACACACACACACATACAAACACATAGACACATTCAGTCATAGCCACAGTCACTCAGCCTAATAGCATCCTGGAGTTCCTCAAGAGGCCCATGTCAGACTGCCAAAACCGCTGCCAGCGGCTTGGAAGCACCACATGGAAAACACAAAAGCTTCCCTCTACAGGCGAGTCATTCCACAGTTGGAAAACATGACAGGAGGATTACGACCCGAGAGGCTTATGCAACAGAAAGCATCTGCAGCTCCACTCTGGGGAGGACGCGTAATACTGTTAGATCCTTATCTTAGATTGTTTGAATAAGAAAATTTTGTGCACAGACACACACGAGTGTTTGCACCCCACAGCTGTAATTAGTGTAAACAGACGGGTGAGGAGATAGTGATGCCGTTAAAGACAGTTAAGTTGTAACTTGGAGGTGACAGTTTACTTGTACCTGAAGTTAATACGTTCGCAGTGCTACTGTACGGCTTTCATCACATGAAGGGAGAAGAATGAGCGGGAGGTTTGTGCATGTGCGCTGTAACCCGTTCCATCACTTTCTCCTGCCATTAATTACACTCCATTAGGGCTGCAGTCTTAATCTCACAGATATTTCACAGTTTCTACGGTACTGCCCGGTCTCGCAAGGACTTGTTAAAACAAGTTTTATTACACCTATTAATAAAATGTTGAAATCGGTGTAATGTGATGTAAATTACATTCTATTATCCAAATGCAAACTCTCTCACACATGGATGGACAAGCACTTTTTTATCCACTGAGCTCCATTACCGAAGATTAAAAGGAGTCCAACAGTTGACATATATTATAAACAAATCTGTGGAGCTATTCTACAATAGGTTAACAATATTAAGTTAACCATGTTTAGCGTTTAGCATGGTGCTAGCATGACTGCATTTTGACTATGCCTAGCAGCTCAGAACTATTTCTGTTTTATGCTTTTTATCTGCGCTGGCATGTTTTTTTGCCGCATTGCAAAATGATGAGATCAAAATCATTATATCTTCTTTCAGATGCTTCCTTTAGGGGTCACCACAAAGGATCATTTGACTCCCATCTCCTTCTTGATGATCCTCCTTGATGTCATCTGGCAGAGATTTTATGCCGGATGCACTTCCTGATGCATCTCTCCCCATTTGCCAGGCTTGGGAGCAGCACTAGGAGGACAATGTAGCAACTGCCTGAGGCCCTGCGAGCCTTTTTTTGGATTCTGTTTCCAGGCTAAAATCGAGAACGAATAGAAAATAAAGGTGACAAGCGAGCACAGACCTCTTGGTAGTACCAGGTTGGGGCCACTTGTGCTTTCAGAACTGCCTCAGTTATTCATGGCGTGGTTTCAACAATGTGAAAATATCTCTCAGAGATTTCGGTCCATACTGAGTAAACCTTGGATATGGTTCTTCAGGAAAATCTGATGCAGGAGATCAGCACATCTGGCACCAACAACCATGCTGCTTTCAAAGTCACCTAAAAAAAACCTTTCTTCCTCATTCTGATGCTCGCTCTGAGCTCCAACAGGTCGCTTTGTCATGTGTGCCTAAATGCATTGTGATTGGCCGATTAGAGATTTGTGTTAAAGAGCAGTTGAATGGGTGAAGTAGCTAATGAGTATATGATGGATTCGTGATACAGTGATGAATGAACTATTTCACTTTATAAGCTGCATGTTACACTAGCAGACAGCATGTGCATGACTTATGAAAAAATGGCACAAAAGCATTTAATAGTTATGCAGTTCGTTGCTGAAATGAAAAATGTCGCTGCTAACTGGCATAAAGAGCAGCTCTACTCCATCTTAGGTGGCCCAGTGAGTGTCTCAGGTCATGTGTGGTAGGTGGAAAACTGGTGTAGTTCAAAAGGAGAAAGCATAACAGAGCACAACAGACTCTCCAGTTGGATACCATCAAAAACAACCATGATGGTAGAATGTGCTAAGTGCAAAGATTCCCACTTCAAAGTAGCGAGCAAAGAAGGGCCCGAGCTCCGGCACAATGTGGCGTCTGTTTGAAGCATAGCAGCCCATATTAAGACACAACACAGACTAGGGCCCTTGGGCCTGCTGGACTCAGGGAAACTGGCATCGACTGTGTTGGACAACTAAGACACTCTGATCGGTGCCCAAAAAGCTGGATCTGAAAAGGCCAAATGGAAACAAAGCTAGACTTGAGATTAAGCAGGGATGACACATGTGAACACACACAAAAAAATAAAGAAGCATACGCACCAAAGCCCTCTGAAGAAGGGAAGGGATATATGTTCAACGTGCATCCAAACACAGCTCGCGTTTTTTCCTGCAGCCACATCCTCGGCCCACATGAGAAGCAGCAGCATTAATTTTAATAACTGCTCTCATTTTCTTTCTTGCCAGCAGCTATTACCATAATTCATGCTCTGCTTCGTACCTGGAAAGCAGAGTCGCTGTTAATCGCCCCAGACATGGTGAACAGAGAGACTACACAAACAGAGAGGGCAGGAAGGATAACGGTGGAAGAGGTTTTTAATATCTTTTACAGTATATATTAAAACTAAGCAGAAGTGTAAGGTTATATTAAAGAAGTGCAGGACATTTTTACTAAAAATATCAAAAACAAAACATTCAAACATGTGAATCAGAGGCCAATCAGTGCTGAAACTACTGGGTTCAGCAGGTGAATGTGTTTATTTATTTTTTTTAAAAGGACTGATTCCTCTCCAAAAATATACAGTCTGGGATAAATGGGAGATAATTAATTGACGACGGAGCACAAACTTAACATTATTTTTCTCCAGCACTTGCTTTGTTGCAGGATAATGATTAATGTTACTGCTTTTCTGAAGGCACTTGAGAAGTTTACAGTTGAAAGCATTCAGCATTCAACAGCATCCGGTCGCTCTGTGAAAGATTACAAGCACAAAAGAGTTGGAAACCAACGGTTTAAACATTAACAGCACATTGTGTCTTAAGATTACTGATCTTTTCACACAAACAAAAAAACCTGTAGTTAATAATAAATGCAAGCTTTACCTCCACAATGCAGTAGTAGGAGTAATAAAAGCTAAGTAGAAGTACTTGGAAAATAAAATACTTCAGTACTTGTTGCAAACATTTGCTTATAATCTGATGTAGCGAAAGGCAGGTTGTTGTAAACTGCTTATTTATAGTGCAAACAATGGGAGTTTGAATACGGAAAAAACAGGCCGGGAATTGGAACATTTCTTCATCTTGGCAGCATCTCCTTTGACCCCAGGCCTGGATCTGTTGTGCTTGAATGTTGCCTGGTTATGAAACACTTTTCACCCGAGCTTCACAGTACATTGCTTAAATCAGAGTTCACAAAAAGGCTTTGTAGCCATGAGGTTGTTTATGCTGTTTGTGTCCCTCCTAGCACTTCTGAATCTGAGTTTCACATACTGTAATAATTTAATAATAGCTCACTTAAGGGTTTGGTAATAACACCTTATCTTCAGTGGTTAACTCTGCGCTTTTAACTGCATTACAGGGAATCATGATAGCTCCTCCTTAACACACTTCCATTTCAAACAATTACCCCGGTATAAATGCATGTAGGGCAGCGTGGGAAAGCACTGTTCCATCTCGTTATGCAAAGCCTCATACTTGATAAGCTGTGACCGTTAACAAAGCGGCAGGTTTTCTAGAGCGCTACAGATGTAAGTTCAAACCGTCAACTTCAAATATGCATAAACCTGCTGCCTGCTTGTTGTGGCTTTACACAGGAGCTTTGCCAGGTACTAACTGGCAGCGTCAGAGGCAAGCTGATTAACCTGACAATGCAAACTACAGATGGTTTTCATTCAGGATGTGATCCATTTCACATGCCTTAAGATAGGAAATAAATAGTGGCTCTGCTTTAGCGGGGAGCTCAGAGAGCACACCTGGGAAGGAGGAAAGGTCGCTTTCTGATGATGCAGGGCATCGCCGCTGTGATTAAAGCTAAGCTGGAGCACTTTTTAGACCGATATATGGATAAAGATTTATGTTTTTATACTTATTTCTAAGATCCCCCATAGAATTGCATGTCAGAAGTTGTACCATTTATCAATGGTGAAGAATCTGTAGCCTGGAATATCATGTATTACTAAACCAGATTGCATAATAAACATTGAATCTGGGTTTTTCCGGGATTAAAGTGGGCCTCTGGGGGATTGACTTTGCATGCACGTATCACTGAGCTGTGTATCTCTAAAATAATGAGTCTATATGTTCATTTTTTCTCATATTTGATAAATAAAAATTTAATTAAACATGATTATTTTACACCACTTTATTATGACAATTAAACACATAATTGCCATCCTGTTTTTTCTTTAATGGAAGCCAAAAATATATATACTTTTGCACTGCACTGTATCACACCAGCTCCTTATTTATTAAGAGAAATTCGTCTAAAGATTGTGCAAGTTAACACAATCTCAGGGAGGAAAAACATCAGCAGTGATCTTATTGAAGTCACTGTCACAGCCAATCAGTCTACGGGATGCTACAAGGCCATTTCCAAACACTTTGAAGTCCATCATTCTGCAATGAGAAAGACGATTCACAAATGGAAAACATTCAAGACAGCTGCCAATCTTTACAAGAGTGGACGTCCCAGCAAATTCACCCCAGGATCAAGATCAGACTGTGCAAAAACTGCAAAGAGAAAGCTTCTCCTTTCAATAAAGATCATGGCAGCTCAGCTTAGGTTTGCAAAGTTGCATCTGAATAAACCACAATCCTTTGGACAGATTGTCCCAAAGTGGAGCTCTTTGGCCATAATGTAACACATCGTATCAGCCCAAACCCCTCATACCAGCTGTCAAGCATGGAAGAGGAAGGATGATCATTTGGGCTTGTTTTGCTGTCACAGGATCTGGGTGCCTTGAAGTCACTGAGTTGACCATGTCCTGCTCTGCATACCAAAGTATTCTAGAGTCAAAAGTGAGGCCATCTGTCCAAAAGCCCAAATTGGGCCATGCTCCAGGACAATGATCCCAAGCACAGCAGCAAATCTGCAACGAAAGGCTGAAAAAAAGGGATGTTGCAATGGCCCACTCAAAATCCAGACCTCAACCTGATTGAAATTCTGTGGGACCTTTAGAGATGTGTGCATAAACAAATACTCACAAACCTCAATGAACTGAAGCAACACTGTAATTAAGAATGGGACACAATTCCTCCACAGTAACATTAGAGGCTAATAAAGTCATACGGAAAATGATTGCTCGTAAAAGTGGGTCTACATGTTTTTGAATTATAGGTTGCAGTTTGTTTTTCACACATTGTGTCTGCATTTTTGTCTCAGTTTTTCTTAAATAAATTATGACTCTGTAAAACTGTAGCCCAGAGTGTTAAATCCATCTATTTTATTGGTTTTAATTGTCTAAAGACAAAAAGTCCAGTATGTGGACTGAAGTTCTGAAGTTTCCATATTGCACTTGTAAGCTGCATATTTCACTGTGGTTGCCCTCCAGAATCCAACATCTAACCCAACACATCAGTCATCATGCCATACGCCATGGCAAAATCAAACATCCAAGCGAGCAGATTTATTTGGCCTCTCTGGAGCAGCCTGGAGACACAAGAGTACAGTAAGGTCAAGGGGGGGGGGGAAAAGAAAGCGAGTGATCAACGTGCCGCTCTTCATCCTGCACTGAGCCAACCCTGACTGCAGGAGGGCCTGGCTGCCAAGCAGCCTACATGGGAGGAAAAAGTGACTAAAAAGCGCTGAGATTTCCAGCAGGATCTGAGCAAAAAGCCCTCGACTCTGTCCAAAGCTGTGAAGGCATGAATGTGCTTTAGCAAAAGCCTGACGCATTCGCTCATTCACACGTCAAACAAATTTCCCCTCAATGGAGAGCTCTTTCTTCGCTGGCTCCGATTCAGTGGAAATGCAAATGTTAAGGCCTCGCCGTGATTTGATGGAATGATTGGTTTTGTCAATCTGCCCTCCCAACGAAACCTCTGCCTTCGACCCCACCCCCCAACAACCTTAATGACGCTCACTAAATGAACCATAGCGCTGTCATTCGGCCCAGTGCTTTCCAATGCCAACCTGACATTCAGCTGTCATCAGTCCCTTACGTATACGCGTATTAAGTTTAACAAATTCAGAACTGCAATAAAGAAGTAAAATGACTGAGTAAAACTTTAGATTGACGCCATTAATTTGAGGAACGTGTTGAGATGGAGAGCAAAAAGATTGTGCAAGAAAACCTATCCTCATTGTTGCATGTTGCTAATATTTCATTTCATTTTCTAATATTTTTTTTTCTCTTCAGGGCAACAAACTTAAAGGGGGTGTTTGCCCAGAATTGATGAGTGTATTTTAAAGGCTCATTTAGCGATAAATAGTGGAAGAAGAAAAAAAAGCAACCAGTGGCTCTCAGTGGAGGTTAAAGAAACTTTAAGCCCAGTTTCACATCCATACAAAATAGAACTGAATAGGACATCATGATTAGTAGCTAAAAAGACAACCAGTCTGCTTAAGCACTTTGATTTCTCCCTGGCAATGTAGTTTCAGTGAGCTCAGGCTGTTGAGGATATTCTGCATTAATCCCTGGACTTTAATCTACTTCCTGTTAAGGAAACTCTAGACCTAACACGGAGAACAATGAAGTTACACAAGAAAAGCCCGGTGAAACTTAAGCCTAACATGTGAGCAACACAACACACTCACAAGACAGTAAGACAGGCCTTAAATTCCCGCCTAAGGCAGGACACTTGCAGGTTCTGAATTTCCTTATTTGGAGTGCGAGAGAGTGATTGGAGGAAGTGCGATGAAGCCACTTGCTGACAGCGTCAATTGAGGCAGGGCCACAGCAGCTTTGTGCCAATTAGCACAGTCGGGCATGTGAAGGAGACAAACCCTCATGCAGGTAGGTACGGTAGGTGTTACCGTGGTGAAGGGCCGCGGGGCCAATTGGGACTCAGAGCCAATTGATTTGAAAAGACATGTTAATGACCCAGATTCACAGTACCTGGTGCAAGGTGTGGTAGCAAGAGGGAGGCGATGGAAAAAAAAATTCTCTGCTTCTCTTCTACAAACACAAATCTGTCAGCGCACCTTTACGTAACTAAACAAACTCCAGTTTTATTATGCTTACATAAAATGCTGGATTCAGAGCCTGTCATAAATGAATTACAGGTTTAAAAACAAAGATGAGCAAATCCTTCACATTTCATGAGCAAGTCGATGGCTATAAAATCCTGAAAGTGTGCAGCATGCGCAGGTTATATTTTAAACCAGTCTTTGTCCCGTTGCTGGGAACGCACTGCCATAAAAACTGCCTACTCGACAACCTAATCTTTCGATGACTCAGGATCAACCTGTGTCCTCGAGCTGCCTGTCCAAGGCCGGCTTGTCTTTGTTGGTTATAAAGAGCCATCGTGTGGTGGAACACGTGTACTGCAGCTTACTGCAAACAAATGTAAAGGAGATAAGATAAGAAATCCCTTTATCAGTCCCATGATGGGGAAATTCAGGGCAGCAGTGGCAAAGGTTTCGAGGATGAACACTAACTAGGATGCAATAAAATAAAAAAATATAAGAGGTGAAGTAGAATTTTAAAAAAAAAAAAATCTGTATAAACAATATGTACATAATGAACAATAATCACTAATAAATGGCTTGAAAATATAGTATGTATTGATGGGGTACACGACTGTGGTTAAGATGGATATATGTTAACTAGGTGCACCGTCTTTGTGGATCTCGAGTAAGCAGATAATAAGGTGCTGACATGTATGAGGACAGGAAGACAGTGGTGAGGTGTGTGGTGGGAGTCACAGCTGGGTTAAGGTGGGGGTGGGATTACATCAGGGATCAACTCTGAGCCCCTTCTCGTTTGCAATGGTGATGGATGGGTTGATAAATGAGGTCAGGCAGGAGTCTCCATGGAGAGACTCTTTGGAGACTGAAAACTGTGATCTGTGGTGAGAGTAGGGAGCCTGGAGAGGTGGATGCACGCTTTGGAGAAAAGAGGAATAAAGGTGAGAAGACGTCAGGTGTAACAGTGAAGCTACAAGGAGAGGTGGTAGTGAAGGTAGAGGGGTTTAAATACCTGGGGTCAACCTTCCAAAGCAACAGAGGAGTCAATTCAATTTTATTTATATAGTGCAATAACCATCATCTCAAGGCAGTGCATGAGAGATGTGAAGAAGAGGAAGACCTCAGAGAGGGGTCATAGATGTAGTGAAGGAGGACACTGGGGATCGGTGTGACAGAGGAGGACGGTAGGGTGACACGAGGCAGATGATCCACGGTGGCGACCCCTAAAGGGAGCAGCTGGAATAAGTAGAAGAAGAAGGGGGCTTCAAAAACTGTTCTAATACTTTCAGAAATAATTATCTTTTAGAGAAATTGTCTGTTACCAGCTGGACTTGTAAACAGTATGGGAGGTCAGAGGGCACCGCTCCATAAAGGGAACAACAAATGCCATAGTACCCTCATGAAAAATACACTATGTATAACAGCTATGGGCCATTTTTAAAATTCCATCCATTTTCTTCCGCTTATCCGGGGCCGGGTCGCGGGGGCAGCAGCCTAAGCAGAGAAGCCCAGACCCCCGTCTCCCCAGTTACCTCCACCAGCTCATCCGGAGGGACTCCAAGTCGTTCCCAGGCCAGCCAAGAGATATAATCCCTCCAGCGTGTCCTGGGTCTGCCCC
>VOQJ01018193.1:22187-32820 GCA_015052665.1 Apistogramma diplotaenia | reverse complement strand
TGGACCTCAGTGCAGCTTTGATACTGTTGACCATAACATTTTATTACAGAGATTAGAGCATGCTATAGGTATTAAAGGGAATAATAATAATAATAATAATAATAATAATAATAATAATAATGCATTAGTCTTATATAGCGCTTTATTTCTGAGAACTCAAAGCGCTTACAATTTCGTGCATCATTCTTTCACTCCACAATCATACTTGGTGGTGGTGAGCTACTAATGTAGCCACAGCTGCCCTGGGGCAGTCTGACAGAGGCGTGGCTGCCAGTTTTGCGCCTACGGCCCCTCTGACTACCACCGTCACCATTCACACAACCACATTCACACCAGGCAATATGGGGTTAAGTGTCTTGCCCAGGGACACACGACAGCATGTGCTCAGGTGGGGACTCGAACCAGCAACCTTCCGGTTGCAAGGCAAGCGCCCACCTACAGCGCCACTGCCTCCCCAAATGTACATTTTATTTATGTGGAAGTTCATCTGTGATTGAATTCTGTGTATCTGTCTGTATATTACCGAGGTCTTTGATGAGTGACAGGGCCTCCCAGGAAATGATGGCTCCACCTCCGTCATCCATGGCACCCTGGCCCACATCCCAGCTGTCCAAATGTCCGCTCAGTAAGACGACCTACAGTAGGAGATTGTACAGATAAAGAAAAAATGCCTAAACAAGGAAGAGAGAGACAAAAGGAACAAATTCGAGGAAACAGGGCAGATGGTGCGACCCATATCTAGTTGAAAGTGGGCACAAACACTGTAAATTTGATTATTATTTCCTTACAGTAAAAATGTTTTGTGGCAACAGGAAAAGAGGGATTCCTAAAACAACACGATAACAAAGACAAGAGCGCACAGTTCAGTGTTATCTGTACTTCCTGGAATTTCCAAGATTCCTGTCAGTGAGATGTAACTGATCTGTTTTGCCAGGTTACAAAACATTTTGTGACCTGAACTAGCCCTGTCTGTACAATGACCTAAAGTCCACACATTCCTGTAAAACTGTTTTTTCCCCGTTTTTCTTATGCAACAGAAATGCTAATATATGCCAATGTGTTGGTTAGTCACAGCTTTGATTCCAGACTGAGACTAATAGATGTGATTATGTCCAAATACTTGTGTTTCACACAGGAGGATTTGTAGTAACTATTTGTTTCTCTATAGCACGTCTAAAATGGGGAGCCTAAATTATCTGCTAAGTGGAGAAAATGTGAGTAGTTTACCTGCATTACTACTGGTAGAATCATTATTTGTGCATGATGCACAAAAATAGTAAGAAAGAACACATCCTGGCAATTCTAATGTTTTATGTATCAAAATTTGAGCTGAAGTGCAATATGCTGAAAAGCAAGTACATCTATACTGCTTTTAAGAAGGTAAGTAGCAGCCAGCTAATGCTAATCAAATCTAATTGATCATCAGGAAATGTGAGCCCCTCTGGAAAACACGACGTTTTGGCAGTTTGTAGGTCTAAAGCATTTAAGTGTGTTAACACAATGCCACAGAGGAAAGGCATCAGCAATGATATTAAAGAAGCAACTGCTGCTGCCCATCAATCTGGGAAGGGTTATACAGTCATTTCCAAAAAATTTGTCCATCTACAAATCCACAATCTGCAGTGAGAAAGATTATTCATATAAATCCCAGCAAATTCACCTCAAGGTCAGACCATGCAATGCCAGAAAAACTACACCCCCCCCCCCAAAAAAAAACCCCTATAAAACACGGTTTGTGTCTGAGAGTATAAAGGCCTCATTCAGCATGTTAAATGTTAAAGTTATTGACATTATAATAAGACAAAAACTGAACAAGTATGGTTTGTTTGGAAGGGTAGCCAGAAGAAAGTCTCTTCTCTATTAAAAAGGGCTCGACCTCACGGCTTAGATCTGAACAAACCACATGACGTCTGAAACAATATCCAAGCAACATGACAATGATTCTTAAGAGAGCTGTGCATAAACAAATGCCTACAAACGTCAATGAACTGAAGAAAAGCTGTAAAGAAGAGTTTCTCCATGTGTGAGAGGCTGACAGTCACACAGAAAGGGTTTACTTCAAGTTACTGTTCCTAAAGACAGTTCCACCACCTATTAAATCATGGCGTGTTCTTAGCGTTTCACACATTGCTTCTGTGTTTTGGCTTAGTTTTAGTTAAATAAATAATGACAGTATAATATGTCGTGGTGTTATTCATATCAGGTTGTATTTACATAATTTAAAACCTGGCAAGAACTGGATCATTATTATTATTATGAGCAATTAAGAGACAGTGTGCCTTCTTTTTTCCATGACTATATGATATACGCTGGGAATATAATCTATATGGGCAGGTGACAAATTAAAGAAAAAACAGACATGTATCTTAGAAAGGTGTTTCACCACCATATGCTGTCAGAACAGATATGACATTGCTATGCTTCACGAGATGGACCAGCACTCCTGCAGAAGAACTCATTTGGTGCAAAGCACTGCCTCACACATGCAAAATCTCCCATGCAATGACCATAGCATGAG
The DNA here is from genome assembly GCA_015052665.1 of Apistogramma diplotaenia. Taxonomy (NCBI): domain Eukaryota; kingdom Metazoa; phylum Chordata; class Actinopteri; order Cichliformes; family Cichlidae; genus Apistogramma; species Apistogramma diplotaenia. The sequence goes on along the minus strand of VOQJ01018193.1, from coordinate 30,302 downwards.
GAATATGAGGAACATCATTCTGATGCTGATCAAACCATCTGGAAGGCCTCCGTGCCCTGTGGATGGGAGCACTGTCATCCTCACTACAGCACCGACCCTCCCCTCCAAGGAGACAACTGGACCCATTCAATCACAGCCACCAGATTCCCACACTGGCTTTACATTAGTAAAGATGCCAGTACAGAAGCTAAGCATGATTTCACATTATGAGAGTCATATACCCCCAGTTCATCCCAGGTAACGAACTGCATTAGGGATTTTACAGTCAAGTCGTCTCTGCCTTTGAATCTTTCTTATAAACACACAGATCCAGATCACCAATAGTGCTGAAACATCAGGACATTTGTATACAAATTTAAACCTCAAAATGTGGATTCCTTTTTCTGTTGTACCGTAATTCTTACATTGGTTACAGTCAGAACAATAATCCTGCCCCTGTTAACTTGATATTATATTTATATACACTCGGCCACTTGGTTAGTTTTGCCATGAGTCTGTTTAAAGCCTGATTGTACATTGTGGTGATAGTAGAGCCCACTGAATGTGCTCTGGTGTAAATTATGAGAGACCACAATTTTTTTTTAAAAAGATGATTCGATGTGGTTTATGTTATAAACAAGGTTTTTTTCTCCAACAAAGACCGACTAACAGTTACAATTAAAACAGAAATCGTTCACATCACACCTGAGATTTGAAAGTTTAAAACTTTCATTTACAAGAAAGAAAGAAAGAAGGTGTAGAAGTGGGTGAGAAGTTCCAAACTCAGCTCTATCACACAGTTCTGACAGACTCTCACAAACTAAACTGTGGAAATGATTCACTCAGCCCATAATGTAGACACACACACACACACAAACACACACACACACACACACACACGTCAGCCACAATGACTGCTACTGCAAACTAGAGCAGAATCACAGGACCAGAGATGATGTCATCCATGCCATGTGTTTCATTTCCCTTTTTTTTTTATAATGAAGTGCTGGTTCCCACATCAGACTGGTAGCAGCTGACATCATCCCTCTGGTTCAAGACTTTTGCCAGAGAAACTTCCAAAGAGGTTCTGAATTCACTTGAATTACAAACGGTTAGGATCCAGAGTTTTGAAACTGTTAAAGAAGGAAGACTTTCATTTGTGAGGGAGTAAAAGCCTACACTGATATAGCTCATTTTCACATTCCTGGGAAATTTCCAAGAACAAACAGCATATACCTTCATCTGCCAGCAGAGCAGATAATACATGCTTTGTCCGAAATGCTCAACACTCACTTCCTTAACAACAATAACATCCGAGTTCCATGCAACACATATACAGTATGCTCTGGGATTATCAGATGCCAGAGCGTGGCAAACAGAAATGCAAAATTCAGTTTAGTCAAACTGAACAAGAAGCTTTGCCTCAATTTCCCTGCAGCTGAGTTTCACACGGTTTTCATCACTCATCTTTGCAAATAACTGCAACTAGAATTTACATACCCTGCTCAGCTATTTAGGACATGTTGCTTTAACCCAACTGGGACTGTCTGTGTGAATGTACAAACTCCAAGCAATTACTTCCAACACTCCAAGATGAACGTGTCCCATTTGTTTAAGCTGCAAACTGTTCTGTCCACTGACCTTTTTGCCTCTTCATGAAAGAGAGCTGCTCTCTCCCTCTCTGTGGTCCAGGTCTCCCACACACAGCTGCCACAGCTGAACAGCGTTCTGCTCGTTTATGTAACTGCATATATAGCTCCAGGAGCCAGTGCTCTTTGCTGTTTGGCCACTGGGCTTTGAGATGTGTGGTTGCTGGATCTGTGCTGTTCAGTGTAACTTAAAATGATCTTCAGAGGTGAACTGTGGCAAGCCTGTGGGACCTGTCATGCTCTGTTGCTCTGCGTTTAAGGAAGTCCATCTGTATGTTAGTGGAAGCTTGGTTATGGGTTCTCTGGCTTTTTTTATACCAGTTTTTCTCCTGTTTTGTGGCCAGCCAGCTGTTGACATAGAGCTTAGTGTTTGTTTTCTTTCTAGTAAGAATGGGGGGGGTTTATTTGCTCTTTGGCCGTGGAGACTCTGATGTCTATTTGCTTCCTTGTATTGTCTTTTTCTACTTGGTTTAATATTGTAAACCTGTTATAAATAAATACTTTGCTGGTTTGGCAATCTTGTTTGGAGGTCTGTGGTTTGGTCTGCTGGTACATTATGTTACACCCCATGCCTCCCTAGTCTTTTAGGTGAGGGACTGTATCACAAACTCAAATATGTGCATATATATGCATTATGTGCAAAAATAGGCTTTGCAGTTTGGTGCAGGCAATGTATCTGTTTAGTCCATTCATAGCCTTAGACTTAATGCAGGCCTTAATTTGCCATCTCATTCTACAACAATCAACGATCTATTGGAATGATATATTTTACCACTGATTTGCTTCATATACCTTTTCTGGTTGCAGAATAAGAATGAACAGAATGAAGCTTTTTTTTAAATCACATCCAATGTTTCCTGGAAAGATCAGATCACAAATAAGCAGAAGTAAAATACAGGCAGACTTAAAAGCTACGAGAGTATTTTTAGTCAGTAAACCAAGAACACACCATTTATCTTCTTTCTCACCAAGCTATGGTAAAGAAAGAAGGAGATTAAAAAGACCTAATGGCACATCTGATTTCCACGTAGTATATGTATAATATCTACCCAAACAGATTAATTCTCATACCAAAATGGAAAAAAAGTGACTGCAGTCTGATTACAGATTAGATAAATGAGTCACAAATGCATACTTATGAGTGAGCCAAACCTGCTCAGGGTGCTGCCAGCCTCTTATCTCAGCCACTGTGTTGAAAGAGTCAGCATCAGGAAGAGTCCGGGCTCCCATGGTGAGTTTGACCACAATCTTCTGACCTCTCTGTGCCATACGCCACATCAGCTCTGCATCCTCCACGGTGATGCAGGCTGTAGGGATGCGCTTCACTCCAGCTTGGTAGTCCTGCCAACCTGTGTGAGGACTAGATAGACAGTGATAAAGACAGAAATGTGTGTAACTGAATGAAAAGCTGGCGATGACATGCAACACATCAACAGTTCTAAGCAGTCAGAAAGTGGAGTCTTAGAGAAGACAGATGTACCTGTTAATAGAGAATGGAGTGATTGATCGAATGAGTGAGGCCACAGCTCCTACTTTGGCTGCCTCAGAGGCGCCATAAGCACGGTATGCCACTGTCTCTCCATAGCTAACAAACGGCTGGTTAAAAACTACAATCCTTCCTATGGCCTCACTGGCTCTACGCTTCAGTTCCTCAAAAGACTGAACCACCAAAACTTCTGCCTCAATACCTGAAGAGACAACAACCAGGCAGTGAGCACAAAGGGGAAACCGACAACTTGAAGATAGTTTTATACAGTGTGGTCTTTACCCTCAGGCGGTGTTCCTACACTGCTACCCAATCCCAGTATAGCCAGAGTCTTGGCTCGAGGTGCAGTCATCTGTGCACTCTCCTTCCCTCTTACCCAGTGTGGGATTTTCACTGGCTCTGGATGAGAAACCACGTAAAGAGAAACTAAACTATGGCTCTGTTCACCATAAATGAGCTAAATAGTTCCTGTATGCTCTGAAACATATGTTGGATTAAAAAACTGCAAACTTACCCAGATGTACATCCAACCCATCCTGTGCAATGGCACTGTACATATATTTAATTGCCATCTCCAAGTTGTGTGACCCGCTGACACGGTTTCCTATAGCGTCTGTAAAGTCTGCCAGCCGTCTATATGAGCGGTTCTGGGCAGCACCGAACACAGCCAGGTCAATGATCTGTTTGGCCACATCAGCATAGCCTGCTACCTCAGCTGCTATGTCTATAGCTGGGTTCATGCAAAGACACATAGAGAGAACATAAAGGGTCGTTACAGAACAGTAAAGGTGTTTACAGACGATGCAACAGTTGCACCAGTTAAGTCAGTATAATCTGGTCGTTTTCATAAACAGCCTTATTCACTCAGAGTCAGGTTACCTTCCCTTGCAGTATCATTGGATGAGACCTTGACAGCAGATGCTGGGTTTATAGTTTGAACAGAGTGGGGATGACAGTCACAAAAAGAGAATAGCTTGAGAAACACAGAGAGGGAGAGGATGATAAACAGCGTCCCCTTCCAAGTCATCTGTGGACAGAGAAATATCAGTCTGATTACATAAAACAAGATGCATAAGGAAAATCCCCAATAATAGCAGCATGCAGTTGGTACCAAATTGCTACCAAATCCTCCTAAAACGTCACACACTGCAAGTATTCTGTCTGCAATACATGCTTTGGGAATGTTTTTCTGCTAAATAATTAAACGTCACACAAAAAATAAGGACACTTTTGTTTGGTCAATTATTTGTTTGTTTCTTGGTAATAAATCACCCATGAAATCTCTGCCAAAGCCAAACTGCTTATTGTGTTACTGACTCCTGTTTGGTGTAGTTTATGGGACTGGATGATTGAAGTATGAAAAAACAAGACACAATGGCAATTTAACAATACAGTATATTCATTTAACAAACAGGGGTCTCAGTATATGGAAGAATACACAGCCACAACAGCCTGGCACCTTCTCAACATGTTGGTCACACACTGCTGTGGGATGGCGTCCCATTCTTCAACCAGCATTTGTCGCAAGTCAGCCAGTGTGGTTGTGTTGGTCACTCTGGCATGAACAGCCATGCTGATCCCACAATTGTTCATTAGGGTTGAGGTCAGGAAATGATCACAAACACACTGAAAACTAGTTTTGGAATGAATAAAGCAGGCTCACACTAAGCTGCTGGAATGGCTTTCCCAAAGCCCCAAACTCAACCTTAGTGAAAATTTGTGGACTTTGCTTAAAAGTCCAGTCCATGCCAGGAAACTAACCAGAACTCTATCAATTTTGCCAAGAAAAGTGGTCCAATATCAAGCCAGAATTGTTATTATTATTAAAGCATCTGGTCAAGGTGCAACTTATTAAGATGCATTTAACCAAATAGATGCATCCCAGTTCTTGTTATTGAAAGTCATCAAAGACTCGTGCTGTACAATCATTCCACCCCGGAAAAAGAACCGTTCAAAAAAATCACTGAAAGCCCAAAATTATGACATTCATACCCATGATGAATGTATGTAAACTTGAACTAAACTCCTCCTGCTTCTCACTACTCCATTTTGAACAAGTCCTATTTTCCTTATGTTTTTCCTGCATTTTTTAAAAAACATGTTCGAAATAAAGCCTTACAAAGGTATGGTACCTATTATATTGCACTACTATAATACTTTATTAGACGTGAATGGCGCTCTATTAGAAAAGTAACGTTATGCTATTTAAAGTTAGTTTTACTTTCACTTTAGGCCAATATAGACTACAGTTCTGGGTAAATGCAGTTCACACCACAATCACTGAAATATCGTATTAACACAGACTAATTCATTTGGTATTTAAACCAAACATAAAGGTGTTTTTAATGTAAACGAGGTGAGAAGGCAAAAAACGGTACAGTAGTTAAAAGATTTCACAGTAACAATGAACACAAAACCTGCTTTGAAAGCTCCATAAAAACACAAACCCTTCAAGTCAAATCAGTGTCTGGTTTTGTTGACGTAAGACTTCGTCCAGTTTTGAAGCTATGACAAAAACACAAAAACCGCAAGATAAACCGTTCCGGACTCGTGATTACGGCGTTCCTAGCACACTTCCGGTTTGTTTTCACAATAAAAGCGTAAAACTTACCATAACAATAGTTTTACTGTATACAAACAGGTATTTAAATACGGCTACACAGTGTATTTGCTAAGCCTATGAGCTTCTAAAACCGATGACAGGATAAACTAAAAACCCCTTTTCCCCCAACAAAAATAAATTTAAATAAATTTGTATGCAACATCTGGAAATATATAATTTTAACAGTTCACACAGAATTATTAAATGTGACAAAATTGTTTAAATTACATCAGATAAGTAGCATTCAAAATATGCATGGCAGGCTGTCAGGTTTACCTCTGACCTCTTGTTTAGATGTGCATAAATATTACCTCACCTGAGCGACTAAAATACAGGCGACAATAAATATCATCTTCCAGGATAAATCAAGGATTTGATTTCCCAAAGCTTTCAATTATACCTTATTACCAAACTGGCATTTCAAAAGAGATGTCCTAATGATATTATTTGTAGTTTGTGAATCTTTTGAAAATCTTTAGAGAGTTTTTTCTCTTTTTTTGTAATATATGTTAAAAGGTGTTTTTGAACAGTTTGAATGCCCACAAGCAAACATTTACACACAGAGAGATATTCCCGTTGAATGAAACAGTACAGCTGGACACAGCAAGTGTATTCTTCTCATTCTTGCTGTTAAATTAAAAATAAGGAATTCCCTATTTAGAAACTATACAGTAACCAAACACTGAAGTGCTAGATTAGGGAAATTCTTTTATATGAGTGTTCTCCTAGTGATCCGTGTCTTCTTGTAAACAATTTTATGGTTTAACCAATGCACAGTGCAAACAATGTATTGTGTGCACATTGTGGGAACCACTGCACATCCCAGTCTGTGGTTTTAATCTCCCATCTTTCCCTCCCACTAATTTTCTACATTCCTCACCAGTTATCGATATTCAAGTAAGTGTCCCTCCCATGTCAGATTAATATTTATTCAGTCTACACTTTACCACCTCTTTCATATTATTAACTTATGTGTTAACTTCCCCCAGCGTAGCTTCCAAAAACACCTGATCATTTCACTCATTTCACATGCTGCTGATTTGGTTTGTTATTCATAAGTTTTTTGTTTGTCTACATATGTGAAAGGATGTTTCTTGAGAATTTGAGGAAATGCTTTGCACCACTGTACAAATCAGCTGAAGAAACGTTACAAATGATGGCCTTTACATGCAGCTGGGCTTTCACATTTTGGTTTCATCTCACACACGAACCACAAAATGCAAATCTTTGATAACACGAAGGCTTCAAAATAATGCAGAGAAGAAGATGCCTAATCAACAAACACACTATTTGTGCATGTGTGAGATAAGATATTGACCTGGAATGAACGGGAAGTAAAGGTGAATAAACAGGCAGAAACTTAAAGGGACAGAACATCAGCACACATAATGTGCTGTCTTTTTGGTGTGTGTGTGTGTGTGTGCGTGTGTGCGTGTGTAACAGAAAAACGAACAATTTAAGAAACTATATCCATTGCAATAACATAAAAAAACAACCAGTGTCAGCATTGGATTAAAGCTACAGCTTTTATTCAGTAGTGAACCTCATGAAATACATAGTTTCAGCTACAAAGTTCTCTATTGGCCATTGTGGCAAAATGATACTTGGTTGGTCCTCACACCTGTTTAGTTTATGTGTAATAATTAATAATTCAGTCAGCTGTGCTAAGAAAATAAAAATAAGGCTGCAACATACCCTAATAAACATATGCTACTTTTATTGCTTATTGGATGCATTCATATATTTGAAAAAGCATTTTTAAAAAAAGCCAGAAAGCTTAAAATGAAACTGAAAATAAATTGAACTAAACCTTGTCAAATACACCAACATATAGACATGAAGCTTGAGCTGAAGCCACAGAGGCTTAAACCATGAGTAACCATAGTGTAAAATCCTAATGATCACTGGCATATTTACCATAAATATTGGTCTAAGTATAAATTAATACATATAAATTATTTCCTGTATGAAAATCCTACAAGAGAAAAGTTATTTTGTCATCATGCTGTATGGCAAGCAAATGCTACCCAGCTGTGTTAACCCTCTGCATTTGGTTTGTTCTAGAGAGGTTGTCCCTCCACCACTGTGGATTTTAACCCTGAGTTCACAGTTCTGTGCACCTCAGAGCTCAGTGTGACACGAACGCTGAAAATGCACTGCAAATCAAAGGCTACAATGTAATGCGAGGAACTGAAAACTCAGTAAATGTCAACAAAGAGTCACCACGGTGAGTTAATGACTACATCTTCCTGTTTATTCCAGCCACAGTGAATAGGTAGCTGCAAATGCATTCAAATATTCTAATTGCTTTAAAATAATTTTTTATTATGACAAACAGTAAGCAGTCTTCTTTGAAACATTACAGGCAGTATGTAGCTGGTTAAAAATTCAAAAATTCA
>VOQJ01018193.1:0-22167 GCA_015052665.1 Apistogramma diplotaenia | reverse complement strand
AAAATAAAAAAATATATATAAAAAAAAAATTTAATACTATATATATATATATATATATATATATATATGCAAAAAGGGTGTAGATGTGTATGTGCTATCAAAAAGGGAAAAGAACCCTGTTATCGTTATCTGCTTCGTGCATCTTTATTGTAACTCTAAAAAATAAAGAGAAAAAAAAGTGTGCTGCTCTGGTTGTTTGAGGTAAAGTTTGACAATCAAGAAATACAAGTTTAAAACCTGGCAAGTTTACACTCAGAAAAGATGAGCGTTAAAACACCATGAATAACTGCATTTCAACTGTAACCCTGCCAAGTGAATAAACTTTAAAAAGCACTAAACGCTGTTACCGTCCTTTTAAACTTTAAACCAACTATTATAGTGTAGCTCTACACTGAGGACAGTGAGAAAAGAATGTGCTTTGGCTGTTGTCAGAAAACCTTGATCACTTCTATGGTTTCTGAATTATAGTCATTAGCTTTGGCTCCACCTGTCCCACATGCTTGCAGCACTCAGTCACAGGAAAAGAAGGAAAAAAAAATGTCCTGAAAATATTACACATAAAGATGCATGCCTGAGGGAGTTTTACCAGGGCTGCCATTGTATGAAAACAAATCAACTTTTAAAATGGCTTACAGAAATAGAACTTCTAAATATAAAATAATAATAAAAAAAAAACATTGACAAAGCTACTACAGATCATTTTTACAAAAGACAAGTAAAGCACATTTTATATTTGGTCAGTTCTGTAAGTGCCTGTGTGAAAACAACAAACATTTGTACCTCAAAGTAACAAAATCTCTCAATGCGACACACAATGAATGGGCAGTGCTCATTCACGTAACCCAAAAAAACAACACAACAAAACAAAGTACACAGGAAGTAAAGAGCAACACAGACAGTTAACAAGCAGGGAAAAAAATATCTGACCTCAAAAACAAAGAAAAGCGTGTCAACTTTTTAAGGTCCATTTTAATACTTTTCCTATACAAAATATAGTACCATTTCAAAGCATTCGAAATAGGCTGAACTGGGCTGGTTCAGCCGCACATCCATCAAAAGAAACAATCAATACAGAACCAGTTCTAGCCCAGCGTGGGTTCATCTGTGGGTCTAACAGCGTTACGATTAGTTTCGCCAACACTAGAATGATCCACTGTGATCTTTCTAGGATTCCTTTGTTTAAATCTAGGATGCGTATTTATATCCAACTCCTTCCTTAGCACGGGAATGCATTTTAATAGTCTGACTTTATTTTCTTATGACCCCTTCTTCAGAAACACTGAACATTATGTAGAAAGATAAAGCAGCAGAGGATGAAGGTGGGAACGGCAAGGAGGGAAAAAAAATGTATGGAGCACTGGAGAGGAGAAGAGGTGTCTACTTCAAACTTCATTAAGAGGAATCATCTTCAGCTGGTTACAGAGCCATTTGAGTCCTGATGGGCAGGAGGCAAAGTCCACCCTGCTTTGTCCCTGTCGGTCAGATCAGGCGTAGAACTCCTTGGTAGGTGCTTTGTGATACGCAGTCACAGAAAGTTTGTTGTCTCCTAGGTCGTAGCTACCTTCATCCTTCTTCTTCATGCGGTAGGCAAGGAGGGCTAGGAGGAAAACAGCACAGAGGAATCCCACCACACCGCATGCTATCACAGCTGGAGAGCGCAAGAAGAAAAGGAAAAAAGAAATTAGGATTTCACGACAGCACTCTATGCTTTTTTTTTTAGACTTCAGTTGAAGAAGCTCAATTATCTTGAAAACTCACTACTGTGATTTTCTAATATAATCTGGTAGAAAAGCGAAAAAACCTAATCCTTACCTGCCAGAACCTCTTTTCTCTCCAGCAGGTTCTCAGAGGAGATCGCTAGAGAAGAGTTTTCCTCGGGTAATCTGCCACCGGGACCAGCTCTGGCCCGACCTCTATCACTAGACTTTTTGATAGGTTCATCGTATATGGTCGGTGCAACATTCAGAATCTTGTCATCGTAGAAATCAATTACACCATCCTCAGCTGCATCCTCAGTGGTGCTACTGAGAGGCATGTTGGTGGTGGTGGGACCCACACCTGGCACCTAGAAGTACATTTGCACCGATTTAAAACAAAAACAAAAAATTTGATGCATCATGTGGTTTTAAATACTTTCCAGTTACCACCATTTAGGCCATAATTGCTCTTAGTTCCTTTACTCCTTTACGAAATTAATCTCAGCTTAACATCTACTCTCAATACCACTGATTCAAAAAGCAAGTACCCTTGTTGGGGCTTTGAATCATCTGGAGAATGGACACGAGCCATATTTCACGGGGACATGAGTGAAAAGGAACAGTCATACTTTACCTCCTCATCATCGGAGAAGATGAACCATGTTGTTTGAGTGTCCTCCACTGTGGTTGCTGGATCCTGGCTGCGTGCTGCTGTGGTTGGTGGGTTGTGAGGAGAGCGCGCTGTAGGCTGTGATTGAAACACGTCTCTGGAGAGGAAGGCTGAGAAATCACCACAGAAAAAAAACAAAAACCACACAACATTTCAGAGCAGGTCTCTTTTCAGTATTATGGAATACACTTTTAAAAAGTCTACTGGATTACGTGAAGGAGGAGGGCAGTTGACACTTGAGGTTATTTGGGGTTTTTTTTTACAGCACAGTCTGCCACAAATACAGAAACATTTTGTACCGGGAGCTTCATAACTTACTGAAATTCACCTAAACACAATTAAGCTTGAGATCAAATCAAATGTGCCAGCACATCACTCACTACAACATACGCAGGTGAGTCATTCATAGTAAAAAAGCAGGGATTATATCACATCTGTGAGTTTCTAATAAAATCTCACCTGGTTCCACCATATCACCTCAGGACCAACATCTGGCACACTGAGTGCTTCTGTCTGAATATACAAGCACTTGTGTCTCACTTGTGTATTGCTCATAAGTCTGTATGCCTAACTGAGTTAAATAATGTCTAATAATCCCTGAACAAATTCCTATTTAGTGAGCAAAACAGGGCATACTGTTTAAAATATATATTTGAATATCCAGATTACACCACGATGTCAGTGACTTCAAAGACAGCTCAAGAGACAGTGCTTTCTTTACCATAGTCTCCAGATCCAGAGCCTGACCCACCATCTTCACCATCTTCATCATCTATAGGGACGTCACCTGATGTTTGGCCCTCTATGTACAGATCATCAGCTGTGCTAATGGACTGGGAGGAGACAAAGATCTGCCAAAATTGGAAAAAAAGAAAGAGAAAAAAAACATGCATTTTTATTGAAGTAGGAGAGAAACGTACACAGAGTCACACAGGCAGAATTCCCTTCACTAATTGACAACATGTGGCTATCGCTACAGTTCTGGAGTAAGACAATACCTCTCACAACCAATGATGTATGCTGGCCAAATATGCAGCAGTGCACACTGCTGTCTGAGAGGATTACATCCATACTATTGTATGTACAGTAGACGGGAGTTGCTTTCTTGATCATTTGATGTCCTGCAGCAGTAATTTGTGATACTTCACAGAACCAGACAGCAGAAGATCTAAGTGTGTTTGAAAGGAGGTGGGACGAGATAAAGCAGCTTCAAAGACAGCACAGAGAGCAGAGAAGAGGACACACACATGGAAAGGACCGCTTCACATATTAGATTGTGCCTCGTAAAATCCTCCCGCCAAACTGAATGCTGCACATATCAGTGTGATGAAAACCAAAGACCTACTTTTCCCTTCATCTCGGGCCTAGTCAGACAAAAAGGTAATAAGATGAATGTCTCAAAACACACCAGAGATCACATGAACCAATGAAAGCCATTGTATAATGGCACTGCAATTCATAATGAGCGGGAGAAGCTGCTCAAACATATGTTGGTGTTAAGAGAGTGAGAGGGAGACACACACACATGCACACACACAGATGAATATGGCCCATTGAGACCTGAAATATGTCTGGTATGTATACTATGCTTCTACTAACACAGGTGCTGAGAGAGGGAGAAAGTTGGGAGACTGGAGAAAGGAAAGGAAGGACAGTTTAGTACACTTCCCATAAAATGACTGCTCCAGAGAAAGGAGGTTTTATGCCAATAAATATCCACGAAATATAGCCTTAAAGCAATATTTCTTCATGTTAATACCATTTTCCTTTTGGTAGCAAACCTTTTCATCAGTACGCAGTGATACAAACAGAAAACAGCACACAGAGCAGCCAGCCGAGTAAGTCATGCATCAGAAGGCATCCAAATAAGAAATCTTAACTTATCACCAAGCTACTGGTATATTTATATGAAGACTTAATAAACTGGAAGAGATAATCAATTAAAAAAAAAACAAAAAAAAACAAACAAGAGGAGCAGACATACATGTAATGACCCAATGCAGAAGCTGAGCTCACATCACGGAGGAAAAGAGCAAATAGTTCTTCAAAAGACAGAAGAATCTGATCCCAAGGCTGACTAAAATAGCAGAAGAGTTGCTGGCATTCTCACTGACTTCAGCCAAGGATTAGAAAAGCAGATGCTGTGGCTGTCAATACGCAAACACACAATGACAAATATAGTCTACGCCTAGCTGGAAATAACTATCAGGTTATAAAGCTATAATCAGATATCAGTGACAACATTGTAGATGCAAAACCTGTCCAACAACTGACCATTTAAAATGAGCTCCAAAGACATGCCTATTTTCAACTGCTTTTACTCAAGTCTGAGGTCAGGTTTGGTCAGACTCACTCTAAATGTTTTCTTTCGCTCTTTTGGCTGTTTTTAAACATCAGTGGAATAGTTGTTGAATTATTATTATTATTATTTTTTTTTTAGTCATTATCCTTCCTGTGCTGTCTGTTTATGTGAGGTCTGTGTTTTGGGTTCTTGCACGTGGCTGAGCCTGTAAAACCTGTCTTGAAGAAGAAAGTCATCACTGGTGTGCTAAGTAACAGATGTTGAACAGGTGGACCAAGGAAAGCAACAGCAGTTGATGACAGAAACATTTTAATTGCTGTAAAGAAAGATCCTAAACTACTGTCAGCAACAACCTCCAGAGGGCAGGAGTGGATATATCACTGTTCACAGAAGACTTCATGAACAAAAGTACAGAGGCTTCACCAGAAGATGCAAACCACTAATTAGCAAGAAGAACAGGAAGGCCAGGCTGGAATTTGCCAACAAGTACAGAGACAAACCTGATGAGACACATATTGACCTTGACCAAGGTGACAGAAAGGATAAAGTTTGGAGAAGGAAAGGATCTGCTCATGATCCCAAACAGACAAGCATCTGTGAAACACGGTGGAGGTAATGTCACGGCTTGGGCTCGTTAATTTTCATTGCATGCTGACAGCAGTACAATGAACTCCGAAGTCTACAGAAACATTTTCTGTCAATTTAAAAAAAAAAGATGTAACTGAAATGATTGGGAGATCATTCATCATGCAGCAAGAAAATGACCCAAAACACAAAGGAGTTCATCAGGGGCCAGGAGTGGAAGGCTTTAGCCTCGCCTAGTCGATTTCCAAACTCTTATAGAGTTGCTAAAGAGGAGACTTAAGGGAGTAACCCCCCCCAAAAAAAAACAAACAACAAATGAAAGACGGTGGTGAACGCCCGGAAAAGCATCACAAAAGAAGAATGCAAAAGTTCAGTGATGTCAGGGCGTCACAGCTTTGATACAGTTATTGCAAAGGATTTGCAACTAAATATTAAGTCTTATTCACTTTAATCTATTTTAAGTTCATCTGTTCAAATACTTGTGCTCAAAAGAGAAATAGGTGGGTTCAGACAAAAGGTGCCACCTTCTGAACAGTGTATCAGATCCAGATGGAAATACCTGGAAATAAAAGTTGAGATGCTGATCTTTCATCACATCTTTCAATATCAAACCTGAATGTTTTCAGTCTACAGCAAAACTAGGGATTGGCCTCACTGTTCCAAAACTTTTGGAGAAGTGTGTATATAAATAAAATGAACACGATAATCATATATAAGATAAAAGTTGTGATGACCAAAGTAATTTAGGATTTTTCACTGGCATTTATTTCACGAAACTAAATCCATATGTTAACCACATGACCAGCTGAGTCAATACAATCTTTTGAACTGATCAAATATTTTTAAATGTATCATTATATTTCACTACAGGTCATGAAACTGTTTGCTGCCAACTGTCTGCTCCCCTTGACAGATACAAGTTTTGCACTGTGGTTTACAGGAAGATGTGATTCAGTACACATCTGGAAAACATACGTATATACACAGCCTTTACACACACACACACACACACACAAATATGCACACATTGTATATAACGTTCTGGTATCCTGGTGCTTTGTCACGGTGACGACATTTTACTGGAAACGGCTGTTTCGCTCCACAGACATATGAGAGAAGGCTGAGCGCTGGTGGAGTGTAATATTAAATGCAGTAATCATCAAACTCATAATTTCTGTTTCTGCTATATCCCCAGTGAGCTGGAAGTTAATGAGAGAACGGTCGGCTTGCGAGCGAGTTTGTGTAACCACCAAAAGCACACAGCAGATCTGTCATCATCACTTAGATAGCTGAGCAGCAGCAGCGCAGTTCTGTGTTGAAGGCCTGTGTATGTTTGACTAAGTCATAAAATGAATTATCCACAGACATGAAGCAGCTGTAGACTGTAGAGGCAAAATTATCTAATGCCAAAAGAGACTGAATATTTCTGTTACAAGCTTAGTGACCTGACAGAGTTCGGTACAACCGTCTTTGGTGATACAAACAAGCAGAATGTGACACAATATCTACTTTTGTCTTACATGTGATTGTTATTGTCCTTAATTGAGATAACAGTAATGTGAAACTGCTGACCCCAAATTACAGGCCCCAATCCACTCCATGTAGCAAAGAGCTAATATGGCTTGTCCACAAGTTGTGTGATGGTTGGAGAGCAGTAAACATAACCAGCGATGCGTGGCTATCATTAGAACATATCTTTAAAATAAAAATTAAAAACCCTCACTAGCATTTCCCTGTGTAAAAAATTCTGGTTTTACAACTTTCCAATACCTTGAAAAGTAGTGATTGCTTCATCATCAGATGACAAAGCATTTGAACTGGAGATAATTGTCAGCTTGGATTTAGTTGCATTAAAAATAAGCTTTAAAATGTTTTTCTCTGAACAATGTCAAAGGCTAATTGTAGGAGGCGGAGTGCTGAGCTCAGGGTAGAAGCAGCCCAAAAAATAGCAGTATCATCAGCGTAAAAATGAAACATTGCATGTGGCACGTTATGATCTAAACAATTTATGTAAATAATAAAAAGTAGTCGACCGGGTACTGATCCTTGAGGCACACCCTTGCTTATGTTGAAAGAGGTGGAGGTTAGCCCTTCAGCTTTACCGCACTGAAATCTGTTTGTCAGATAACTTCCAAACCAACCAACTGCTTGATCCATATGCTAATAAGCTTCTGCCTTGTAATGTTGTGATCAGTGCTAAATACTTTGGACAGATCAATAAAAAGGGCTGCACAATGCTGTCTATCATCTGAAACGTCAATAAACTCAATCAGTACTGTAAGTGCTGCTGTAGTAGGACTGTGCTGTTTTCTAAAACCAGATTGAAAATGAGATAAAGTGATGATGACATTAGTGTTCCTCAAGGGCACACTGGCACTGAAAGTCAAACATACTACACTAACAACTCAAAAATCTCCAGCCAATAAAATGTGTACAGACTTCCCTTGATAAACAGAACAATGTTGTGACTAATGTTGATTAACAGAGCACACACACACACACACGCACTTCCGCCTCACCACACTGTTTAGTTCTCCACAGCCACAAGTGTCAAACTTAGTATTTTAAATTTTGTTCTTCTTCTTTAAATGTGGTCTTTCTGACATGTAGGCGTTCCAAGCTAGAGTGCTTCTGAAGCGCTGTGATAATCGTCATTAATAGCACTGTGGAGGTGTCACCTTCTTTCTCTTGCTTTCAACAGTAGGGTGAAAAATTGCATATATCCCACGCAGTTGCGTGCTTGCCTGGACTAGCCCATTGGGACTTTCTGTGAGTCATCCATCGAGAAAAAATAAAATAAAAAAAATGACACAACTACTAGATCACAAACTGTCACAGGCAGAAAGCCTGTTTCAACATTCATCCCTGAGATGGGAACAACATCACTGACTGAGAAACCAGTAATTCTACAGCCACACTCAAGGACACAGATAGTTTGGATGTAAGATACAACCCATCACACCCAGCAATTTCAGACTAGAGTCTGTGTATTAGTGGAATGACGTGAAGAGGAATCAAAGCATGTGTAGATTAAAAGCTGAGTAGGTACAGGTTAAAGTTAAGCATAAAAAAAAAAAGGCGTTTCTTCATCTTTCTTTTTTTTTCTTTTTGGGGAGTGGCCAAACCTGTTTAGAAGATATTATATTCATATTAACTTGGGCAATAAGCCAGGACAGAAATGCCAAGCTGTATTCATTTACACCATATCCACAACTCCCTGACTCCTACTAAGCCACTGTGTGCCTCTCTCTCTGCTACAAATATCCACCAGGACAGTGTCATATTTCAGCTCTCTCTCCTTTCACAATATACAGTCCATAAATCTTAAATAACACGCATTTCTGCAGAGGTGGTGAGGCTCCCTGGCTCTCATTAGGGATTTCTTACGGTTAATAAATCACCAGGCTGGATGTTTTTCATACTTGTGACAATGAACAAAGCTCTGCTTGAAGCCTGTCTTTCCCAGGTGTTTTCCAGATTTAACAGCAGCCACACATAATGGGGAAACGAAGAAGGGGGAAGAGCGAGGGAGGATTTTTAAATTCTTTGCATTTTTTTTTCTAATTAAGCTTGGTTAAATACCATTTTCCGGTTTAGGGTTTGAATTTGCAAATGAGGACTTTTTTTAAAACGTGGCATAAGCCCTGTGTGACCAGGTCGGGTTTAAAAGGTCAAAGCTGTGAGCTGAACAGACTTTGGCCCTGTGTGAACTTGACACCAACTGGACACTCGAGCTCGGACACTCAACTCGAAAATCACCGAGCTTACAGAGTCTAAACACCGCTGCGAACGTTTGTTTACGTTTAAAAATATATAAATAAATACAAATGGGCGAATCCACTTTTAACGTATGTTTAACGTAAATAAATAAAATGATAAGGACACGTTAAAAGCTCTGACGATATACGTTTTAGAGTAGAGTTTATATATATACACAAGACTTTTTAAGTGTAAAACTCTACGGGAGGGAAAAAAACTCAAACCGTCAACTGGCCATAAATAAACGTTGCGGAGCGTCGCGTTTTTTCAAAAACATTTTAACGGCTTAGTGCTCTTCTTCTTCGGTATAAAATAACAGCATAAAGACAAGTAACATCCAGGGTTTCCAACTAACATCACAACTATTTAGAAAATTAGAATAAAACAGCGAAGAACAAATCCACTTACTCTTTCACTGATTGACACAGTCGCCAGTACGACGAGAAGCAACCACCACAGATTCCCCATCTTAACTTTCAAAACAACCAAAAAAAAAACGCTAGTTGAAAAGAAGAAGAAAAAAAAATATATATATACACTGAAAAAGTTCAGCTCGCTCTTCCGTGTTATATAAGTACAACTATGTTGTTGTCCCGTTTCGGCCGCCGCTGATACTGCCGCTGTGGGTCACTCGGTTAAATCTCAATCCGATCCCGATCGAATCCAGCCTCGCTGTGCTCAGATCCCTGCCGAAAAAGTTGTTTAGACTGGCAACGCAGCGTGGCTCAGCGGTGACGTCAGCACGCTGTCACGGCCCTTGACGACGGTAACGTGGAGAGACACACACTCGCACTAAGGTGAATCAGCTCAATTGCGCTACACTGGGATTAAATAATAATAGATTACCCTTTAAAAGCAGCTGTTTGCATGGCTGCCGCTCTAAGAGCTGATCTATCCTACTAAAACACAGCATTTTTGTCTTTTATGGAAACCATGACTCTAAGACCTTTGACTTAAGCACCATTTATGGACCATTTAGAATCCTACCGTACGGTAAAGGGGACATCCTGGGCTTTCTATTGATACCACCTTTTTGGATTTTAGGCAAACAGAACACATGGGCTTTCTTCACAAAATGATGGGAATTATAGCTTCCACATTTTATGGCCACAGAGAATGCAATTTCTTTTCAGATATTGTGATTTTATTGCTAAAAATCAAACCGTTCCTTCAATTTGAAAGTCTTAACTTTGATTTTTGTTGGATTTCATAAATGTACATTAATTTTACTTTTCCAAAACAAAATTTTTATTCAGTGTCCTTTGTAGTGGACAGCAGGACTTCCTAATTTACATTTTCAACCATTGGCTGCACTGCAGGAAGACGAGGGCAGGGTGAGATTGAAAGGACTTTACTCAAAATTGTGGAAGGGGAGTCAGACCTAAAGCCGTCAGGAGACGAGGTGGAGGAAAGCCAAACATTATAGCAGGAAGGTGAAAGCTCAGAGGAGGACATACAGGGTAATGCAGCAGAGCTCCCAGGTTGTAGGTATTACACAGTTTATAGAAGGAGAAATAAGAGGTTTTTTAGATCAATACACACACACACACACACACACACAATTGAAATAAAGTTTAATTTTATTTGCTAAAAGTACATTAAACTGTACCCCTCCTGTCTTTAGCCGTTTGTTTCAGCACGAAACATGTAAACAGGACAATTCTGCTCAAACCACTAAGACAGGTTGTCCTCTGATTACATCAAACAGTAAACAGACAACTAAGTTTTGGGGAAAAAAAGTCAGAGCACACAAACCACAGGGAGGTGGCTCATCTCCGTAGGTAGCATTAAAACTGAAAACATTCTTCAGCACACACCATCTGTGCTCCCAGGATGACTGAGATAAAAGGGGATTTACTGGTTTGGTTCCTAGTTATAGTTAATTCAGTAAGTAGAGAAAAATTCTTCAAGATTCAAATAGACATCAAAGTAAGAAATGATAAGGGGATAAAGAATAAAGCCCTCTGGAAGGTTTGACAGAATAAGGCAACAAGGCTGCTTCAATCTGCTGAGATAAGGGAAAGATTTCCTTCACAGGCCGGTGTCCTGTGTGCCAGTAGAGAAACCAAATGTGAAAGAGTCAAGGAAAACGAATTTCTTGGTGTATTAACAGAAACTTAGTCGGTCAGCATACATTAAATATATTCATTCTAAAGTAACGAGAAACATTGCAGTACTGAATAGACATCAGATTGTGCATCACTCTATATGCTCTACTGCTCACTGGTTTCACCCTGATGAAGCTCCTGCAGAGAGATCTGTGATAATAACTACAAAAGTGCATTAATTCACTTTTTGTGCTTAAAAAAAAAGTTTGTGTAATTCACAATGCAGGTTATAGAGATCAGACAAACTCACAATTTTTACAGCTTCAAACACTGAAATCTGCAGATAGTGAAATTCCACACAGCACAATTATTGCTAAGGAAATATTCAAAGCATCTTTTAGTTTTATGGGAGGGGGGGGGTGAGAGAGACAGAGGGAATTAAGTTATAATTTAAGGTTGTTTTTTTGCAGTTTCAAACCTGTGAATATGTGTTTGAAATAAGAGGTATAAGGATATGATCTACAAAGAACTGATAAATTATGGGTGGGGTGGGATTGAATAAGCATGCAGTTATTCACACTCTTTTTCAATATGTAAACTACATTGGAGTGTAATTTACTCTTTTGTCCTAAACAAATATCAGAACTTCAGAGCCCCAGCTTACACAACACTTCTCATCCTTAATGGACTTCCGGTGTTGTCACTTTGGTCCTCCTCAGGCTCCTGTTTTGTTCTAATATCTGTTCCTTCTCCGTCTCACCTCCTGACAGCATCTGACTAAAACCCTGTCTGCCTCACTCAGCCCTGTCTTAACATCCATGATCCCTGTTAGTGGCAGGACCCATCAGTCCATGCTGATGTGAGTATTAGGTCTGCAGAATTATTTTCAATAATAAAAATAATTAGACAAAATGAGAAGTTATTTCCTCAAATGTTTTAGCGTTCAGATGTGTTTCCTTCATCTGTTTTAATATTTATGATATAAAAATACTTTTCTTTTATCCAGAACGTCACACAAAAATAGAAACAATATTACACCACGTCATTCTGTGATTCAACAAGTCCTGGTGTTCACTACAAGGGACTGAAGATATGAAAAAACATTTTTTCTTCTGGGTCTCATATGAGCTATTCTTGAGGATATGAGCTATTCGGGAACACAGTATTGATCTGAGACAGTATTGAACTTTAATTTCCCTGATGGAACCCTCCTGAAGGGATTAATGAAGTTTAGTTTTATCTAATTGATGAACACTAAATCAGATTTTTAATCTTTTATCAGCGGGAAAACAAATAAAATAAAGTTCTAAAAACAAACAAAACCACGTGTTCCTTCAAATTAGTACAGAAATCTTAAGTATTTTCTAAATGTATAGCTTTCAATAAAAACATTGATTTCACCAAAGGACGATTAAATTATGCTTAATGCCGCCCTCTAGTGGAGAACGGCCGTTTGTGCTTTAGATCGCTAATATTGTCAAACTTTTTACTCCTTCAGATGAACTCATTCTCAAAATGAGAAGTCTACCATAGCAGCAAATCACTTTTAATCCATTTAGGCAGTCATATGCTATTTTCACTATTTGTGCCTCAAGGTAGAACAAGGACATTACCACATTAGCACATCATTCCAAACATGGCTCACCAGGAATCTGAAAACCTGTCACTGCATGCACCCTGGCTTTAAAGAAAACATGTTGATGCATTTGCATAGATTTTTCATTTTGAACAGCAAAAACAACTGATCAGTGTCACAAAGAGAAACCACTAATGTAAGGCCTGGTCCGAGGCTCGTATGGACATCTTGCAGTTGTACCAAGCCTTTAAGCACCCTCGTTATGAGTTATTTTTATAATACTTGATAAAATTTGTAACTGATAAAAACTGCCCTGTGATAAAATCCGTAACAGCATAAAGTAACACTAATTATTTTTAGCAAGTTTACCTAAAATAGCTCTTGTGCTGTGATGTTGATTTTTTACCACCAGATGCCACAAAGCTGCACACTGTATTTACTCTGGTTTAATAAAGGCAGAACAATCTTGTGACTTGTTTTTTAAAAACAAGTCACAAGATTATCAGTTTCACAGTAATATAAAAAAGATTTGTTCTTTTACATATTTCTTCACCTGTGAAATGAATGAAAGCACAAAAGCATGATGAAATACTTCCTTTATGACATAGCTTGTTTTATCCTCATATACATAAAGATGTGCAACAGAGCAGACAGTTGAAGACATCACTGCAGTTGACGACAACACTTTGCTCATTACTGTGAGTGCAAAGAAACCTGCTAATAGCAGGGAGGCTAGTCCTGGTCAGAGCACTAACAGCTCTCTTGATGATGTCACAGCTGCACCCACAGGAAAGCTTTGACCTGCTGCTCCTGGCACTGTAATTTGCAGAGCTTGGAGCAAATGAAAAATGACCAGCTGTCAACTGAGTGGAAACACTGACGCACACACGCTACAGCAGGGGTTCTTAAAATCTTCATGTAAGGTGCACAACACCCACAGCAGCATACTCTAGTTTCCCCCCCCCCCAAAATAAAATTAAAAAAAATCATATTTATTCACTGTTGTTTAGCTTCATATCTGTTGTGTGATTTCGATCTTGTATCAGTGGGGCCCGCCCCACAGTTAGAGAAGCACTGCACTGTAGTCTCCAGAGATATGAGTGTGACCTCCACGTCTGCTGTGGGCCATGGGGGGAGTAAAATAATGAGCTGTGCCAAAAAATAAAACATTTTTGAAGTCTTTAGTTAAAGAGGACCAAGAGCGCTGCGAGACAACATAAACCACCAAGCTGCAGAGTCTGTGGGGGGTTAGAACTTCATCTGACCCCAGCCCTGATGTCTGACGGTCTCATATTTCTCTTCCACACTGGAGGGATCTGCAGCACATAAAGAAATTATCTGTAAGGATGCAGTTCAGGGAGAGGTGAGCACAGTGTGTGTAGAGAAACAGAAAAGTGCTGCCCAAGTGCCAGTGTCTGTTTGTGTATTACTCGTGGGGGTACTGAAGTCTCTAGATGCCGTCCCAGAAATGATAACAGTCGTCTCCATATCAGCCCGCTGCCCAAGAACATGAAGCCTGTTACCAGCCAGAAAGCACGAGGGTCCTGGAGAGATATGCAGCCAAGTCAATGCACAAAAATTCCCATGAACAGTAACTGCAACTACTAAATTATTTATCAGAAGCTGTCTCACATCTTCAAAAACTGTCGTCAGATTCATTCCAAATGCCACGCCTATCAGACCAAATAAGGTAAGGGAGAAGGACCCCATGGTCAGCTGCAGATTCAGTCGCATCATCACGTTACGGTGGCTAGAAAAAAAGCAAAAACAAAGTGCACACAGTGGCTGTAAGAAATCACATGAAACAAGGAAACAGATCTCATATGCACAGAATGACTGAATGTTCATTTTCAAATAAGTATCCAAAAAAGGTTATTAAAAAAAGAACATCCCACAGAAGATAAGTCTCTGAAGTAAATTCTATTTAGAAATCATGGATGATTAACACAGTTCCACCATCTTCCCAGGAGTGGACGTCCCTGCAGCTCAGAAAAGCTGCAAAAAACCCAGAAGAGCTTCATCTAAGACTCTGGAGACCTCGTTTAGAATGTTAAAGTTCATGACAACACAATTACTATGGCCTGTTTGGAAGCGTTGCCAGGAGGAAGCCTCTTCCCTCTAAAATGAGCAAGACAGCACGGCTTAGGTTTCCAAATATGGACAGACGAGACCAAAGTGGGGATGCCTGGTGATGATGTCCTCCCACAGGATGATGATCCCAAACACAGCAGCAAAGCTCCAACAGAATGACTGAAAAAGAAAAGACTCAAAGTGCTGCAATGGCCCAAAGTCCAGACCTCAACATGACTGAGGACCTTAAGAGAGCTGTGCATAAACGAATGCCCACAAACCTCAATAATAAAACTGAAGCAGCGCTGTAAATTAGAGGGGGGGGCAAAATTCCTCAACAGCCTTGCAAAAAAGCTGACAAAGACAGAAACTCTTGAATCATGTAGTGTGCTTAACTTTTCACGGGACTGCATGGTGTCATATGAAAACTCTTTCACATGATTGTACTTGTTTTGGAGCAACATTCTCCACCACTCAGACCCGATCTCATCTTCTTTAAGCAGGGCCTTGCTTTCTCCAGGATGCCGATGCCAAAACTACATTCTGCACATGTTATGACAACATTCCATGTGTGTGCACGCACACTGTATAGCCAGCGAACCTACCTGTCCAAATTGATGAAGATTACGCTCTCAGCGTCATCTATCAGTCCTTTCAGCTCTCTGGCTCTGTTCCCCAGTTCTTCAGCCTGTGTGAAGTATTTCACGGTTACCATAACAACAATCGACCACAACCAGCACCTCACTGACTCCATCACGTGTACTACAGAGAGCACAAAGCATTTCTGTGCCTGGGATATTCAACTAAGTAGAGGTAAAGGAACTGGTTCATCATCACAACAAAAATGTAAATAGGTATAAATGCTTAAATGAATATATAAAAAAAACATGAAGGAGTCACGACTCGATGAAAATCACTAGTTTGAAAATCTTCCAGCTTCAGAGGGCTCAGTGGATTATAGCTTTTACCAACAGCTTCTCATAATTATAGTATTTGTTGGTAATCTTAACTGTTCACATTTATGAATTAAAGCATAACTACCTGCATATAATAATTCTCTAATAAAAGCTCCATCTCCTCGGCGTGGTCAATACCCAAACTGCTCTCTTCACTAAAAAGGCAGACAGAAGGTTATACACACACAACAAAAAAAAAAAAATCAATCAATAAAAATTCAGTTTTCACATTTAAGGCAGAAAGGCACAATTTATGTATTTTTAAAACACACACAGACTAGAAAAGATTCACCTGAAACCAAATAAAGAAACATTATTTTGAAGGTGAGTAAAAAAAAAGACTTGGATCCTTCGTCAAACAAAGACTTTTTCTTTTTTCAATAAGCTTCACCACTGACTGGCACCTTCCAGCTGATTTAATATCACATTTAGCATTCCTGAGTGCATGTGTAACATACAAAACTCTCGGGTCTGTCCACTTTGTGAGACAGAACTCTTCAACACTCTCATCCTCATCCAAGATCTTCAGCACGGAGTCCTTAAACATCTTTATGTCCGTCTCCAACTCTGACAGGCTGTCACAGACATGAGAGAGGAACAGGAAAGAACATACATATGAATGTATACATATTTAGGCTCAAAACTGCCACATTCATACATGTATATAAACAACAAAAGCAACAAAACTGAGGCTCGCCATATATAATTAAAAACAATGACATGCTTGTGTGTTTTACCTCTTGCTATTCTGCAGAAGTACATGCAGCTTACTTCTATCAGCAGAAAGGATTTTAGGGTCTAAAAGGGATTCCAGTACATCCAATATGACTGGTTCAACGTCGTTCAGCCGGGCTTGCAGAGTGTTCGCCTGTTGACACAGATACTACAAAGCTTCAGACGTGCGTCCTTGACTTTCAGTCAGGCTTTTTGTACGTTAGAACATGTTTAAATACACGAGCGCACTGTTTTCTCTGATCCGTTTCACCTTGTGCTGCAGGATGGCCTCCAGTGCTCTGAACTCAAAGGGCAGAGAGTGCGTCTGCAATGTTAGCTGGGGGGCAAGCTCCAGAACCAGCCAGCGCTCCAGTCCAAGACCACGAAAATCCAACACCAGGAGGGACTCTGGGGTCAAAATGGCTTTCAAAGCCTGAAAAGACAAGAGGGTGGAGCTGGTGGGTTAGAGCTTATGGAAACAAACATACGCTGATCCAAACAGTGGATTATACAACTATGAGAACATTCTGTTTAAAAACTCATTTTGTTCATAATTCCTTAACTGAATTTCCTTAAAGATTTTGCATTTGAGGGCAGATTTGAGCCAGTCCTTTCCTCTATCCATCTCCATGCCAACTGATCAGCCTACCGCAAAGCTGACTCTGGACACCAGCAACATGCCAGCTTAACTCAACATCACATTCAGTAGCATAACAACAGGAAACTCCCTGCTTGGACATATCAGAAAAATATTGTGACACTGCTGCTTCTTACTGGTACTTTCAAATTTAATTATTGTAATAACAGGTAAAGCCTGCACTTGCACCATGGAAACGGCTTCCTGTACGACATAAAAACAAACAAACAAAAACAAAACAAAAAACAGCAGCTGTGCAGCGGAAGGGGGATTTGGGATTTGTGTCGGTGTGATCCCCCATACAAATACCGACCCAGAGAAGCTAAAGTTCTGGACTAAAGAATGTGCAACAGCCATTTTTCCGAATCCCGTTTATTGGTGATCCTGGATTTTAAAAAAACAGTTTGGCTTATAATTATAATAACAGCACATTTCCGTTTGAAAAACAGAATGAACATCATGTTATTTTTGATTGCTGCTCTTGCTTTGCTTCCTGTGCTGTAGGTGGACTGTGAAGAGAAAGAAAACATACCGCCATTCGTAAAATGATGCAGTTACTTCTGGCGGTGAGGCTGGTACTGTGCTGGAAGCGAAGGTCTCGGGCTTGAAGACTTAACTCCTGGCAAAGCTCTGTCTTCTTTTTTTCTTGAAGAGAAAAACAAATAAGAGGAGCAGAGACACATGTGCGTGCACGCACACACACACACACACATATATATACATAGTTGGGCCAAGCTCTAGACAGAAAGGAGAGTTTCAAATGCATCTACTGTTCTCATCATCTTTTATAACAGAAATAATTTTTGTTGTAAGACAATAAACAGAGCAGAGTCACTGGTTCTAATGAGATTAGTGCAGGGATGCCCAGATCCAGGCCTCAAGGGCCGCTGTCCTGCAGCTTCTGGATGCAACCCTGCTGCAACACACCTGAATCAAATGGCTGAATCAGCTCCTCAGTATGCAGTTAAGTTCTCCGCAGTCCTGCTAATGACTTAATTGCTTGACTCAGGTGTGTTGAAGCAGGGTTGCATCCAAAAGCTGCAGGACACCAGCCCTCGAGGCCTGGGTTTGGGCATCCCTGCATTAGTGGATGGCTACACAACAGGGGCACTAACACAGAAACACAGCAGTGACGAACAAAAATATGGTGTACGTCCAGTACTACACAGACGAGATAAAGAAGTGTACTTCAGGGACATGTTAACAAAATGATACCTACATCCTGTAGTAAGTGGTCACAGTGCCAGATACCAGAGACAATCATCAGACTCAGTGATGAAGAGAACATACATGAGGTTAATTTCCTCACACTTACCAAATGAGGTCACATTTCCCTCTCGGTCAAACTTCATCTGTCACAGAAATAAAACATGGAGTTGATTACTTCTATCAAGCAATTCTCATTTTCACTCATTTTTTTTAACAAGAGCTCAGTGTTGCAACACAATCTTTCCACAATAGGTGGAAAATGTAAATAACTACAGAAAAACCTAATTGTTCCAAATGCTGGGTTTAATTTTTTATTAAATAAATTCAAAACACATACAGTTAAGGAATAATGTAAGAACCAGAGGCTGTACTATGAACTTTAGCTTTTCTGGGCTACTTCAGAGTTAACCCTGAGTTTTACAGAGGTGGATCACTTCTTACAGCATTTATTGCTGCAAAGTAGTATGCAGACTAAGCCTAGGTTTAAATTCTGGTTTTATATTTATGATAGGTTCAGATATTTTTTTTTATAAAAACAAGGAACAAACACACATCTCCTATCTTAACTTGCTAGCAAGGGGAATCAGTTCCTCTGAGTTCAGCAAACAAAAAGTCATCTATGCTCACTCATCAGAGAGGAAGTGATGTCCAAAGGGTCATCCTTGCATGCAGCAGCTTTATTGCAAATCCTCACATGATTAAATCACATAGGTTTACAACATTCAGGTTACAGGTACTCCCATGATTATATCACATGTGAGTGTATGCGTGTGTTTGTGTGTGTGAGCTGATAACAGCCTGTGAGTACTGTCTGTATTTTCTGAAAGAACTGTAATCCATAGTTTCCCCTACAGGGTAAAAAAGAAACAGCAACATATCAACTTATAAAAACAGAAGATATGATAATTCATAGTAACCAGAGCAAAGTTTTCTATAACTCCAATATTTTATTATTTTCCTGCTCTCAGACTGTTAAACAGCACCAAGGCTGCAGCTGAAAGAACAAGAACTAAAACTGCCTTTAAAACATTTTCTAATGAAATACTTGATTATGATCATGGAAAAAGACTTTTGGTCTGCCTCGAAGCGATTCTGGGAAACCGTCTCAGGAGGGGAAAGCGGTGCTCTGCTCACATGATATATAGGTATATATACGGGTGGGGCACTGTTGACTTCAACCGAGGATACAGGCAGTGAAAAGGATACTTCAAGGACATTTTTGCCTGTTTTCTTTGCTGGCTTGAAATAGACTAAAGGGCCTGTAAGTTGACGACAGGTCAGTAACCTGAGAGGGCTCGAAGCCTTCTGAAGTAAAGATGGGGAGGAGCTCACCACTGAGATTAACATACATGTTAAATTGTAATATTATAACATAATAAGGCCTTGCTTATCGTAGCCAGAAAACGATGCCAAACCACATCCCAACAGCAGCTGCTTAACTGTCCAGCAGGTTTTTAAAGACACTGCTGCCATAACATTCAAAATGAGCTTGACTGGAAAATCCCTGCAGTGCAATTATACTGTATGTGCATTTTTCACAGTTTCTCAGTGTGTTTGAAAACTGATAACATGTATGTCAGTAGAAAATATGGGTTAATAGTTGTAGAATTCAACCGTCTGTATCAGTTTCTCAAAAAGTATCACATCACTAAGTAGATCCAACTTACAAATAATGTTCGTAACTACTATTTAATGACTGCTTAAATTGGGTTATCTCTTACCACTACAAAGGTTGGTGATACAGTGGAAGAAGGGGTGTCTGAGAGTCTTCTGCAGATGAAGGACACTGTTTAGAGAAAAGAAACCATTATTCGACTTGTAAGGCTGAATTTTGCCTAAATGCAATACTATGTTCCTCAGCTTCATCTACAGAGTTTAAGGCAGAGATTATGAAGTTTATTAGCACCTGTGGTATGAGATTCTTCATTATGCTTCCCCATCTTAAAATACAGTCAATTGGGAAAGAGTGTTTTTGCAGGACTGTATGCAGTTCTGTGAAAACTAAGTATGTCCCATGATTCAACAGTTTGTAGAACCACCTTTAGCAAATATTTGTTCAGGTAATAAGTTTCTTGTATGACTGTTTCAGTCTCTTCTTACATGGCTGTGGGGGAATGTTGGCCCACTCTTGCTTGAGTTCATTGAGGTTTGCAGCCATTTGTTTACTCACGGCTGTTAAGATCCCGCCGCAGCGTTTCAATCATTGCAACACCTTGATTCTTTTTTTTTTTTTCAGCCATTTGGTTCTAAATTTGAGGGCATAGCTGTGATCACTCTTGGGGTTTTTTTTGTAGTTTTTCTCAGCATTACAGAGTCTGACCTTGGGGGGGAAATTTGGTAGAATATCCATTCCTGGGGAAACTGACTTCAAATTGTTTTGAAATGACCTGATGACCCTTTCCAGATTGATGGGCAGCATCAGTTTCTTCTCTAAGATCAATGCTGATGTCTTTCCTCCTTGGCGTTGTATTAACACACACCTGGATGCTCCAGACCAAAAAAACTGAAAAAACTTCAGCTTTTACTTGAGGTGCTCACACTTGCTGATGATTAAAGAATCAATTATATTTGATTAGCATAAGCTGGCTGCTAATTTCTTAATTTCTATGGCAGAAGGTGTACTTTTTCACTCTGCTTCTGCATTTTGGGTTAATTTTTGTTGAATAAACAATGATATTGTGTAATATGTCATGCGTTGTCATTCATCTGACACTGTAGTTACCTCACATTAATACCCCCTAAAAACTAGATAAGAGACTACTTTCCTTTATTCTATGACTACATGTCACATGGAAAACACACATACTGTGGTCTGTAGGACCCAAACTACATTATATCTTGACCTTACCAGGGCATGCTGCAACTCTTTGCAGTAGGTTTCGCCCCTTTCTCATCGCAGCACACTGAGATCTTCTGGTCTGACATCCTGACAAAGGCACTGCTCGACTGACAATTGAATTCAAACTGACATCACTGTAGTTCCTGCTGAATAATCCCAGTTTTCCATCTCCAAGTGGCACAGTGTGTCCCGGTGGGTATAGCGCTGTAGGTCTGCTACAATGGTTGAAAGCTCTTGTTCCACCAAGTCTTGAAGGAAACGGACTAACAGCGCTTAAAAGGTGCTTTGGATGAAAGTTCGCACAGCCAGCCAGCAACAACTTGTGCATTTTCATCTCCACAGCAATGCAACACACAGCCTTTACACAGACTGCCATAAGAGTGTTGCTGGAGAGCTGATGTTCACCACAGGTAAGAGCTTATAAATAAAAATACAGCAGCAGGGAATGGAGGAGGAAATTAAGGCAAGCTTCAGCTTCCACTAGCACAGAAAGCTCTCAAGCTCCCGAGTGTTTACAATCCTCTCATTAGCGGTCCCCAGGTCCCATCCAGATGTTTGAGACAGTCCCGATCCGCGGGTACAAGACCGAAAACTCCCACGCGGGTTACAGTAACTTATAAACACAGGTATCTGTCCTGCGCATGCCGCCTCGTCTCTGCGACTCTAACCGGGTTTTAATAACTTTCTTCAAGTCTGTCGCACAGCTGTTTGTTATGCTAATTATCGTAGCCTCTACAGTATAACGAACATGCTTCACTCACAGCAGCTATCGAGTTTTTTTGTAGTGACAGGAAACGCTGACACGAGTGTCACAGACAGGTGACCTGTCGCTACGTGCAAAGGGTCCTGAGTCCACAAATGCGGCCGTGTTTCAAGCTGAAAACACGGTTTTCCAAATTAGTATGAGGGAAGGGACGAGCAGTCGGGACGACGGAAGAGCACCGACTGTCCGGACCAAAATGCACCGCGCGCCGAAGATCGTCTACAACGAAGGACGTCACTCGTACCGCGAACTGTGGATCAAACACACAGAAGAAAATATAACGAGGCCACGAGAGGAATAGCCCACACACACACACACTATATATATATATATATATATATA
>VOQJ01018192.1:1861-14437 GCA_015052665.1 Apistogramma diplotaenia | reverse complement strand
AATGACGCGACACTGGACTGACTGAGACAAGGACTTAAAAACAGAACACAGGTAACGAGGGGATCAGGAACAGGTGAGACACATAGGTGATGGCAATAACACAAACGAGATGGGGAAAGCAAAACTGAATGCAACATGCAGGGACTAAGACACTTTCAAAGTAAAACAGGAAACCACGCAGACTGCACAGAGGAACACAGAGCAAGGGGGAAAACCGGGAAACACAAATACAGGGCAGATGCACAGAGGAACACAAAATGCAACACAGGACCTGGGGGGTACAGGGACCTAGGGAGGACTAAACACAGGAAGCAACAACTAACAGGAACCAATAAACAGAACAAACTCAAAATGCTGGGCAAAATGCCCAGGGCATGACACATGGAAACACATGTCAGCGACAATCCACTGCTGCCACAGCAACAAGAGGTGAGGGTTTTTTTCTAATTCCTGATCCCCACTCTATTCCAGTAGGTGGCAGTAATGCAGCACTAAGCTGGTTTCTTGGTTAAACCCACAAGAGGAAGAAGAAGCCGGAGCACTGTAAAGCAGCTAAACGATGTTTAATGGATCGGATTTCATTTTTTTTATTATTTTCCGATATCCAATACTGTAATTTAGGTCAAGATCGGACCGAATATTGGATCGGCACATCCCTAGTAAGGTAAGGTGACACCAAACACACAACTGACATCAAACACACAATTGTCGAAACATTTCTGGGGTTTGTTGAGTTGGCAGGATTTGATACCAGAGCTATAACCCGAGCTGTTGTGGCTTTCCTGGAGAAATGTAATCTTAAAAAAGAGAAACTCCTGGACTGACAATGTTATAATCGGCATTAACTGTGGGGTCCATAAAGAACTGAAGGAGGATTATGGCCTCAAAGATCTGGTCTTTATTTGTTTTGTGTGTCGTTCTCTGCAGCTGCCTGTAAACCATGCTTCCAATGATAGCATCCCGAGTAGTGTGGCGTACTTGGCAC
Organism: Apistogramma diplotaenia; assembly: GCA_015052665.1. Taxonomy (NCBI): domain Eukaryota; kingdom Metazoa; phylum Chordata; class Actinopteri; order Cichliformes; family Cichlidae; genus Apistogramma; species Apistogramma diplotaenia. The sequence continues at coordinate 13,452 of VOQJ01018192.1, read as the reverse complement.
AGGAGACTTACAACTGGTTTTTAGTGTCTCCAAAATGCAGGAAGGCCTACAAAGCCATATATGAGACCATCAACTGTGTGGAGAAACCCTGACAATTAACCAAGGTGTGTGCCACACGTAGGGAGAAAGCAGTTTCACACATTATGGACCAGTGGGAGGCTCTTAAACTGCATTTGCTGTCACTAAGTCCAGTAAACACATCTACATGGCTGAGGTTTTATACTTCATGTACAGCAATCCTCAAAACATCTTGTATCTGACTTCTTTGAAATCGGTTCTGGCTGAAGTACAGCTGACCGTCAAGGCTTTTGAAGGAGAGCAGGTAGATCCTCTTAAATTTCTTGAAAGGTTGGTTAGCCTCTTAAAGTCTGTGAGTACCATGGTCCACTAGCAAATGTTGACGTACTCAAAGAGCCAAATTATGGATCCATTAATCCCGAACCTTACCTTGGTTACCTGTTTGAGTCAAAGGCAGCTGAGCTCCACCTCTGGAGAAGAACAGTGTCCAACAGCGATGTGTAGCCTTCACCATTTCCCTCACTAATGAGTTGAGAGTGAGATTGCCAGACAACATTGAAGCACATATCAGTTTTCAATGTAGAGAAGACTAAAGCACAATAAGAGCCTGGGAGAAATAGAAAAAATAGCCAAGCTCCTTGGCTACTCTCCTGCTGAGATAGACAAGATTGTTCAGCAGTGGTGTGTTATCAATCTTAGTAAATGGAATGAAACAAAAACACAGTGGGCTTCTGGAGTGAGCTTTGGGAGTTCAGAAATGCAGCTGACATTAACTCATTTCAGGAACTTGCCACAGCTGGTGTGTGTGTGTGTGTGTGTGTTGTCCTTGAATGCCGAGAGATTATTCAGTCATATGAGTGTGGAAAAAAAACAAACTTAGAAATCTTGCAGACTCTTATCTCTTCCTGTATGTTCAATGTGAAAAATAAAACAATGAATCTGAAATGGGGCCAGAATAGTTATTCCTGTTACTCGTATAACTCCATGCAAATGACTAATTCTGCAAATAAGGTGATGACATCATATAGCAACTTTTAGTATAGCCAATAGCTACTTTCCTGACTGAGGAGCTGGCAACAGTCCATGCAGAACAAGAAGCCTCCATTGAGGAGTTGCTAACATAAACAATATACTCATGGATACTCTTTCCCACCCTCCTCTTTGTAAAATGAGGAGCATTGGAATGCAGTATGTGAAACGGAATAGATACAGCAATGAAATAGTGAATTTTTAAAGATGCCCCTAGATAATGAACATATTTATTTCTTCTGCGTTCATCATTCCTCAGCCATGTTAATGGTAGTTGCTAGGTTATGAAGAAAGTGATGCAATGGGGTGCAACACATTGCATCTTTGCAACAGCATCTGCAGTAATGCAATTTAGAACTGCTAGTGGGCCAAAGGTTATCCATTGGTTCATCTTGGTCTGTATTTAAAAGAGGTTCGCAAGAGCAAGAGGTAGGGTACACCTTGGACAGGTTGCCAGTCGATCACAGGGCTGATAATACAATATAATATTATATAATATAATATAATATAATATAAGGCAACAAGCAGAGAAAATAATTCAATCCAATCACTCCTGATGTGATTGAATTGGGTGTGCCGCTGTGCACAGAATCTCTACTGTTACTCATCACTCATTACATTTTTATTCTGATTGAAGAACTTCTACTTCATTTACTTAATGCTATAAAATAACAGCAAATTGGGCCAAGCACCAATTAATTTTTTTTCAGAGATGATAATTTGTTTGTTGTTTTTTTCCGTTTGTCTTTTTGTGGTAAAAGTGGCCAAAGTGGTTTTTACTTTTCCTGCCTATGTGCTACATCTGTAATCACTCAGCTGGGTTGTACATGTAATAAGAATAGCGCTACTTCACACTTCACTGTAAGTAAATAGATTTTTTATTTATTTTCTTACAATCTTAACAGCAGCTGCTACAGTTCATCACTGCTGGCCTCTATTTAGGGTCTGTCAGTTTTCTGTGTTTTTGTTCCAGTACTGTAATAAGAGTATTTCTGGATCACGTAGCACTTTTGCCTCACTTGTGGTCATTTGGCAGCTATGGGAAGACACAGAGCTCTGTCATCTTAAATGTAGTGTAGCCTGCAATTTCTTCAAAGGTTGGATAAAGCTTCTTAAATCTGCTGAACTCAAAGTATTTGCTGAGTACTTATTATTGCAGTCCCGCTACCTGACCTGCTGGCTAAAAAATGGATGGGAAATCAAACCTTGGTTGAACTAAAACCAATAGTCAAACTTTTGTAGAATAATGTGATGTGCGGTCTGTGTAAAGTGCTTCGGCGTCGCTCACAGCCAAGTGACTTCTAATGCACTAAAGCATAAAACACTGTCCCCGGGTACAATTTAAATCTCATCAATAACACAAAGCAGTGCAGGCACATTGCCTAAAAGCCAATAACTGGTGCCAGCACACCATAGCATCGGATGAATGAATGAATGTGAGGCCCTCACTGTTTTCTTCTGGTTTCTGGGTCAGGCGATGGGAGCAATGAGGTGCAAGGCTAATGGATGGACTCTTCACAGCAGAATGGAGATGGAGAAGCTTGAGGAGTTTAGTGTGACTCTATTGCCGATTAGAGAGGACAAAGCTGTGGCGATGGAAATGGTTTGCCACACATATGAAGAGGAATTGGACGTGTCAGAATGTTTTACAGTAATGATGAAAGCTATGTGAAAGTGTAAAAGACTGTGGGGGACGGAGAAGGGAGGAGAACTGATATAGAGTGGAGGTGTGGCAGCAAGATTAAATGAAATAATCAATGGGCCTCTTCTTTCTTTTCTGGTCAATGTGCGACACTACTCAGTGACTTGGAAAATTCCTCCTTTTAAAGGGATTTTGTTTATACACATCAGCACACGTTCTCCATAAAATGGAACTGGTTGGTTTTTTTTGTCAACAAATCTGCGAAATGCCAGTGGCAAAATGCTGATTGCATTAGTTTATTAGGTCATGCTGTTTAATTGCAGACGTTTTACAGCTGAAATCGTGAACAGCTTTAGAAAAAGCTTTTTTTCTTTATATTTGTTTTTCTATTTTACTGTGAGGTAAAACAATTAAACCTCTAACATTTTTATTTCAAATGATACATGTTGTCCTCCCCTGCGACAAAGAAGAGCAGAGGGAATTCCACGTTCACCATCTCTTGACTGATAAGATCAATGGTTCGCATTGTAAAAATGTTGCATTTTTGACAGCCAATGTTATGCATGTACACAGTCATGTGAAAAAGAAAGTTTTCACAGGAACGTATGCTGCTACCATTGGAATTAATAAGGCTATCAAAAGCACTTAAGCAGAAGTTTTGGCACTTAGCTGATGTGGAGCATTTGACACATCCCAGAATCTTCCAAGGAGCGAGCATCCCAGCAAATTCCCCCCAAGGTCAAACTGTGAAACGCTGTGAGAAACTTCAGAAACCCCAAGAACAACAATCTCACAGTCTGCATGAATCAGTTAGGATATTTAATGTTAGAGTTCATGGCAGTGCAATTAAAAAAAAAGACTATGCAAGCATTGCCAGGAGATTTTAAAAAGAATATGACAGCAAGGCTTAAACTGCCATCTCAACCAATCACAGCCTCTGAAACAATGGGATACCAAAGTGAAGGCGTTTGGCCACATTCAGTGAAAACCACAACTTACTGAAAATGTGAAAATGCAACAGGACAATGATCCAAAGCAAAGCAGCAAATCTACAACAGAATGGCTGAAAAAGAAAAGAGTCAAGGTGTTGCAATGACCCAAACTAAAGTCCAGACTTCAACCTGATTGAAATGCTGCATCAGGTCCTTAAGGGAGCTCTGTATAAACTAATGCCTGCAAACCTCAATGAACCCGAAGCAATGCTGTGAAGAAGGAGTGCGGCCAAAGAGTCCTCCACAAGGATTTGAAAGACTGATAAGGTCGTGTAGAAAATGAATACTGCTAAAGGTGGCTCTGAAAGCTAGTAAATCATGGGATGTACTGTTCTCTCAGGTCATTTTCCATATCTACACACCAGTTCTCTGTTACGCTGAATACTTATGAACAAAAGAGAACCATCCATTGCTGGGTTGTGGTCTGGCTGAAGTCTCTCCCAGCTGTTACGGGGCAAGAGGCAGGCCACACTCTGGCCGATGTACACAGAGAGAACACGAAGAGAGACAACCATTCACACTCGCATTCGCACCTATAACCAATTTAGAGTAGTCAATTAACATAGCAACACGGTGGTGTGGTGGTTAGAATCACCTCACAAGCAGGTCCTGAGTTCAGATCCACGGGGCTTTTTCTGTGTGGTGTGTGCATGTTCTCACCATGTCTGCATGGGTAGACATGCATGCTAAGATCCAGATTTACATATTCCAAAGACCTGACTGGTGCAAGTAAATGCATGATATATTTCCCAATAGACACAGTAAAGGCGAACTAAAGCAAATTAGCAGAACACAGAGAAAGCACCACGCACAGAAACTGGATTCGTTTGGCTTAAGATTGCACGTGTGGGTGGCTCATGAAGAAATTAGTCTTTTGGGGCCTTCACTTTTAGCTTTAGTATGAGATTTTTCTCTTTATTTATCTTCATATTTCAAGAACATCTTGTTTAGTGATTTAGGCAACTGGCCAATATGAACTCCAGATTTCATTTTAGGTCAAGGTGAACTGTGCCAGAGGTAAACTCCGTGCTTTTCCCTATCCTTTCAGTGACTCGACAATGAAGCAGTTTCAAAAATGTTATAAAGGGTTTTAGTTATTGACAGTGCTGGTCTCAAATCATCAGGCAGGAAGGACCAGAGTTGAGGGGTGCTGGGGTGATGATCTGGGGCTGGGCCCTGGCTTGTGAATCTGCAGTACTTGCGCAAAAGAATTAAGAGCCTTGAACTGCTTTCAGTGTGAACGGTAACATAATAAAATTAATTCTAAAACTGACTACTAACCAAAGAAGGAGAACTAAAGCAGGGTGAATATGTTCTTGGGTTTTTATTTAGTAGTGTTTTCAAGTAGCAACACATGTGAAACTGGTTTTTGGACTTTTGGACTGCAGCAGTCATGGTATCATACTTGCATGTGTAATTTTTTCAAGGCCAGTGCTGGTAGGAAAGAACACGTTCTGTCAACTGCTCTGTACCTGCAGGAAGCACGATGACACAGTGCAGCTGTTTGAAATAACATTATTCTGCAACGTGGACAGAGGATGAAGGCCAACCCAAATTTTGGGATCTTGATACAAACATCTTACATTCTGAAAGGCAAATGACCTGCTCTAGGTTTGAGTATTTGCAGTGTTATATTTCCAAATAAGAGATGGCAAATTATCTGTTTATAAGGAAGTTGTGTTTAATCGCATCACATCCTGAAATTAAATTTTAACATGATTACTGGTTTCCTCATGTAGATTGTAATTAGCTAGTTTTAAACACTTTACTGCAACATTGCTGCATCCCTTTTTATAGGAAGGAAATAAAATCCAGCTTCGGGGGATCAGTTGTCAGAAATTACCATTGTTTTGTTTTCTTTTATAAATCTAGTAAAGTCCCGATTCTGCTCACTCTGTGGAAGATGCCCCTGGAGAATAAACAGGCGGTATTTGCACCCCGTGGCTCAGTTTTTATCTCCCCCGCAGTGCTGCAACTGCCCAGCTAAAACAGCAACAACAGCTTAAGTATCAGTGTTTCTTTGTATCTACTGACTGCAGCTTAAACAAGCAGGCTTTAACGCCACTGTTGGTTTAAATAATGCCTTGTCACGTTATATAATTTCATCATCCATTTATTAAATCCACAACAAGGTGCTGCATTTTTAACAGCACTGCCAAATTTCATATGAGCTGGGCAGAACAGAGATCATGCAATGAAAGGAAAAACAATATAACATTAACTACTGTGACTATAAAAACTACATTACAATGAATCTGTTTCAGGAGTTTGGTTACATTTTTTTCCTTATGAAAGTGAATTCTGTTGAAAATGAATTAATTGGCAATCATGCCTAAAACAGTCTGCACTCTTCTTCTCTTACACAGTCATATTTGCAGGGAGAACGTTCCTTCAGAGAACAGGTTAAAAGGACATTTACAGTGCAGTTTCCCCTAAAGAGGAAAATGTATCCTTCAGTGGTAAAACAAAGGGTTAAGCTGCATATAGATCTGCCCCCACCCCACAAACAAAATAATCAATTCAAGAAAATATCAGAAAAGATCAAGGAGATGAAAGCAAATTCAAAGCAATAAACCTCTTATTGATTTTCCCATTTTGGTATTTTAAATCTGTAATATTTCAAATTGCAGATGTAAGGCTTTGTTTGAGCACTTTAACCAAGTGATCTGTTGGCCCTCCCCAGGAAGCTGTGAGCATAGCTCATATGCAGTATAAAAGATGAACATTGCCGCTGGGTTTGGACCACATTTTAAAACTTCAACACCAGCATTTTGTCCATTAACATACTGCTTTATGTCTTATGACCTATGGATGAATTGGTAGAATGCTTGGTTGCCAAGCTGCATTCAAAAGCTACAGACAGTATAAAATATGGACGTACCTTCTGGGGTTAAAAAAGGTCTTATGGTTCTATAAAAATCTCTGTGAAAATGCCCAGTCACTCATTTCAGGTCATAATGAATAAGAAATGAAGTCTATTTGGTAAATCTTGATCGTTCTGTGCTTCAAAACGGTTGATTATCTGTGAAATGCTTCTTTGGTTATGACCAGTCCTGATGACTCCAGCAAGCGGCTACACAGTCAGACCCTCCCCCACCCAATTTGCATTTCATTTTATTTTGGAAATGTCTTAATCAATGTAAAGGAAAAGCAAAAAAATAGGCATCAGGTTTGGCTTTCTGTATCACTCTCAAATAATTATTACAAACATATCTCATATAATTCTGTGGAGTTTTCTACGTTTTAAAGAACAATTGAGGGATGGACATTGCAAATTAACTTGTATTGCAAATGCTGGTATAGAATGCATGCTACACATTCTTTTTCCCATATGTACAGTATGTATAGATATTCCCCGTGACAGCAGTCCTGCTGAAGGTGTACACTGTGCACAGCAGGAAGTGTGGTTTTATGTTTGAAAGCAGTCAAAGTGGTCCTACTGTGAGTGCAGAAGAGCTGCAGCTGCCTGTGGATGCTGATGGTGAGGTTTGCTAATGTAATGAAAATTCTAGCTACTGTAGCTAGTTATCCATATTTTAGGTCGGCTGCACTGATTGTATTTTTATTCTCTTTTTGCATATTGACAAATTGTTTCTGTTTATTTTAACTAGTTTGATAAGTTGCAGAAGTACTCCACTGAATTTATTATTATTTTTGTCCGTTTGGGGGGGGCAAGGTTTCTAAAATGCTTCACTGAAAAACAGTTATTTTTATAATTTACATATGTTAATAATATATTTCATGAATTACAGCTTTTTAACAGTCACTGGAGTAAATTGTCACTTAGAGATGTGTCTTTTAGACCTAATCCACTAAGAGGAACCAAATTGAGTTTTTTTGGTGTTATTTTTTTCTTGACTTAAGATTTCAGATCAATCAACTCTCTTGCTTCTTGGAAGATGACATGATTCATCCATCTCCTTTGACTGGGCCTCTGGATTAAATTGCAGGGCAACTCAGCAGGGAATAAGCTTTCTAATACCTGGCAGGGCTCGACTCCTGAAATTATGAAGGATGAGTATATTTCCCCATCTCCCCGGCTGCCAAAGATCTGCTGTGCTCTGTTTGGCTGTGCAAGGCACAACTGACCATCCCGAAGCCAAGCAACACTGTTTACATTGCACTTAGAGGTGCAGGAGGTTTATGAGCAGTATATATTTTGCTACACTAGAAATTTCCTGAGTGATCTTCTTATTTCTTCTTTAGCTCTCATGAGTTTGGCTCCAACAAGGTTTAACAGCTCGGTGTACACAGCAGGTGTGAATGTGGGTATATCTTTTTTTAACTGATATTTTTGCGTTTATAATCGTAGACTTTTAGAGTTGTTGCTTAAAAAGCTCTCGAGGCCTAATTTCAATACTCCTTATGCCGAGGCTAAACTTATCTTACTCATGGACTTGATTAACAGAATACAAATTGAATTTTCAGTCTTTGCTGAAAGCATTAATTCCCATTTGACCTGTCCTCGAGGGCCCTGTTGATGGATTTCAGCTGATATCATTTCCTTCAGTCAAAATTTAGCCATATGTTTAAAAATACTGGGGTGCTTTAAATAAAAACAAGAAAAAACTTTTGCCTCCTGCACTCACTTCTCACTAATTTGTTTGTGGGCAATAAACAAAACAGCAGCTGTTTGTGAAATTAAGTCTGAAACAGTCTTTGTCCTCCTTGTAAATGCAAGAGTAAAGGCTGTTTGCATCTGAAGAGTTAGAGGCGCAGATAAAACTGTGATAATGCCACGCTTTGTTAAATTAAGCCCTTTTACATAATGTAAAGAAGTGGCAGCTGGAGTTTTTGCAAAAACACAAGTTCAACACACATCGTCTTTGGTGTTAAAAGACAAGCCTCTGCTAAAACAACGCGGCTGTCATTTCCAATCTGACCTCGTGTCTCTCGTAAGTCTCAAATTTCCACCGAGCATTTATAAACACAATTATTTCAGCAGCTAGGAAAAAAAAAACAAAACAATGACAAAAACAATAGCCCCTCTGCAATTACTGTTACTGCTTTTTGAGGCAGCGTAGGCGTGAACACAGGGCTGGAATTTGAAGCCAGCAGGGTCTGCAGACATCCACAATACTTGGCACTTTGATGCATCTTGTCTCTCTCTCTGTTTTGGCAACTTTGGGACTTCTAACTAACAAGGATTGTTTCGGGGGATGGCAGCATGTGAAAGAAAGATAACAGAAAGGCTTATAGTATTTACCACCAAATTCACAAGACGACTGTGCATCAAATGGCCAGAGCTGGGGGCATTATTGGATGATGATGATGTGTGTATCTGAACCGCAGATTATTACTGCTGCGGCCATGTTCGAGGAATAGTTGAGGAAATACATGTACATGTAGACCGGTTTTGTTTGACAACCTGAATGATGTTGCTTTAAAAACTCTAAGACAGCTTGCTCATAATGTGTCCATAAAACTGCCTCATATTCTCAGGCCATGTGGATGCCTGTGGTGATGGATGTCCTTTCAAGGCCCAGTATTAGTCCTCCTGCGTCCATAAATCTGAATTTTCAGCATCGCCTCGAATCGATAAATGATTTCGCCTTATCTTAGTTATGTCTTCCCAGGTTTCAGCTCACTGAGCAGCGCCATTTAATATTCAACATCTCGTAGTACAATTAAATAGCAGGTTTTTGCTCAGGATATTTGGAAGCAACATATTAATTGAATTACATCCCGATTATGCATGCTTGCCCCGTAGGTTCAGTAGACATATCTTAAAGAAAAAGTGGTGTTTTCTTTTTCTCTGTACCCAGCAGGACTCCATTTATCGGCCCCGCGCAGATCATAATAGCTTAACCCGTTCATGTCTTTTGGGCAAATATCTAAGAATGCACTTGCCTGCTGCAAATTGCATCAACACTACTGATCCCTCTCTCATTTCTTATTCTGGGTGCTCCTGTTGGATCACAAACTGGCCTGGAGCAAAGAGAGATGGAGGCACCACGGCATGAGACAGGAGCATAATTATGCAGCCAGGCTTCTATTACCTGTGTTTGAATTTCATGCTCTTTAAGCTCTTTATGAGGAGCAGAAGGCTGCTTGGAGTCATCTATTATTCTGGGATGGATCTTGCCACCTTTGTGGCTAGTTGAATATTATGCTGAGTTTACATATTGCAGGAGACATAACCTGCATCTATCCTTTTGAGTTATGATAATATAAATTGCACGTTTGCAACATAATCTGTCACCGGCCTTGTTGCCTTGACTAACTTGTTCTACACAAGAATAAAGCCTCTTTGCAGCGGCATAAATGCAGCCACAGCATGAGCTGGAACATTACAAAGATTAATATCACCATGCTTTTTTTTTCTTCCTAACTGGTGTGAGCCGTATGGCTGGAATAATGACTTAAATGATTATTGGGCAAAAATGAGCAGCTGATCCCCAGTTTAAGAAGTATTTTGTCATAGTTTCGGTCATATTTTTGTCATTTCTGTATGCATCATTGACTCTGTGGTCTATCTGTTCCCCATGTAAAAACTTGCGCATGAAAATGTATCTTGTAAAATGCAATGATTAAGTGATTAACTTAGCATGGAGGCCGAGGAAAAAAGCAGAGGAAAAAATTACTTTCTGAAGTTACGTTTTCAGTTTTTGTTGGCGCTCACACTGCAGTGAGAGCCAACACAAAGTCTCCTATTACCTGTTGTTACAGCACACATCGGTGCGTTTGTGTAGCTTCATCTGTGTAGCTTGATTAATTATAAATCTCTAGATAACGACTTCCTTCAGAGTGTAATCTTCATGTGCTTTAACAAAAGCGCACTCTCTGCTGAATCACCTGCAAATTATATTCACATATTCACTTATTATCTTTGGGGATTTGCTAGGTTAGCATAGAAATTAGCTTAGCTCTTTTCCGAGTCAATAACAGCAGCACTTTGTTGCCTGACCCTCCCACACTCCTGCTTGGTGTGTCAAATGTTTTATTAAACCTCAGTCTCCTTTAACAATAACTGTACTTGTAATAAATGTGGCCTGTTTGGAGATTTTGGAGGCCTTGACCGAGCTCTCTTAGCTAATCAGAGGCCAGTCTCCAACCTCCTTTAATCTAAGAAAAAAAAAGTCTTGAAAGAGTACAGAAACAGCATTTGTGGAGGGAACAAATGATCTTGTGATAGTGGACTCATCTCTGTGCTTGTCCTCAGTGCAGCATTCGATACTGTTGACCATAATATTTAATTATATTTTATACACTCACTTAAGTTTCATATGATGAGAATTCTTAAGTTAGACTAGAGAAAATGAATCATTTATGTGAACTAATGATTCTGAGTAAATCATTGATTTCTCAGCTGTATCCAATTAAGGTTCCATGTTAATACAAATTAATATATTTAGTTTCACCTTGTGGCTGCTCAACAGTGGCTGCCTAATGATTGTATAGAATTTTTTCACATTCTTGGAACTTGTGGGGATTAAATGGTCGACAAGAGCTTGAGGGTGTTGCCCACTCACGACCACTCTTGATCACAAGGCGACTGCCCAGGTCGCCTGATACAGTAGGTGGCAACCATTCTGCAACAGTTGCAGACTGACTTGGACTGACTCTCAGAGAAATTTTTGAAGGTTTGCAAATAATCACCGTTCAATTTATAATGCAGATAAATTGCATTTTTATTGTTGACATCAGTCTGAATGAGTCTTTGTCAATGAGCACAACTCAAGTGGACTCGATTCAGCTGGCTGCCAGCTGGTTGTATTCTTATCGTATTTTCCGGACTATAAGATGCACTTTTCTTTCATAGATTGGCGGGGGTGCGTCTAATACTCATTACTTTATTTTGATGTTAGCATGTTCTTTATGCTATAGTTATCTGAATAACTGTTACGTGAGCATACCAGGCACATACTCAGTTCGTTGTTTATGCGTCACGTAACGTAACGTAACATAAC
>VOQJ01018190.1:4594-20017 GCA_015052665.1 Apistogramma diplotaenia | reverse complement strand
GCAGCAATAGATGAGTAAACTTACATCACTGCAACTACCAGAATTAAAGTTCTGCCCAAAATGAGGATCTTCAAACACTTTAACACCACTTTCTTTACCACATTAAACTAAATGTAAATACGTAACATAGTAGTTTAACTTTATATAACCTGAAACAACAACAAGACACACACCAGGTCACTAACATCCATCCATTTAACTGTGCAGGGTCACAGGGAGCCTATCCCACCTATCCCAGCTGTCAGAGGGCTGGAAGCAGTGAGGACCCCAGACCAGTAACCTGAGCTGGTCCATCACTGAAACACACACATCTAATATCACCTGAGAGGAAGCCCGAGTACCTGAAGGAGAACATGGAAATTGCACTCAGAAAAGGCCACAACCTTGAGCCACAGCGCCACCTTGCTGTGAGGCGGCTGCAATAACATGCTTCCCTGAGAAGAAAGTCCATGTCAGTGAGCGGAGTTTCTTGCTGCATCCATGTTTGGGTCTGCAGTCTTACACAGCAGGTTAAAACCTGCAGGACAGAGCTGATCTGGCATCAGCACAGTCAGAGCACCCACCCAAAACCAGCTTTGCCATAATGTTTGCAGTACAGTAAATGGCTCCACCAGTCCCCACGCACAAAAACTCACCACCAGTGAAAGTAGTGAGAAACACCACTGTGGTAGCTCTGCATGTGCCTGTGGGACATTTTCCTGAGACACTTGTGGTGACACAAGAGAATTTGTGAACGCTTTGGTTCTTAAGACAGTGTTTTTCAGATCTTCTCTCAGGCTGACCGGCTCCAGCTCTGGGGAAACTCCAAAGAAGCACTTAATGGAACATGGCTGTGCACTGAAACAGCTATGCAAACACACGGTCATGTAGCATCACGTTGCTTTCACGTGCTGCGCGACATTTCTGCACAAATCTTTGCACCAAAATAAAATCGGTCCTTTAGCTTCATCCAAATTAAGTGGAAAATTTAACATTTAAAAACTGTACAGACACTTAACACTAAATTAGATCAACAGGGCAACTTTCACTTTTATGCAGGGACACATTGATATTAAAATTTCTTAGATTCTTCTTTTCCTTTCGGTTGTCCCAACATCCTCCTCTGTCACACCAACCTCAGCATCACTGCATCCATAAACTCAGGTCTTCTTTTCCTCCTGCCTGGCAGCTCTGATGAATCCACTCTCCCTCCTCTGCACGTGTCCAAACCATCCCTCGTCTCTCCAGCCTGAGCTCTGATGTACTCATTTCTAATTTCATCTGCTTTCTCTGGATCCTTCTGATCGTCTCCATCAACACTCAAAGCAAACATCACATCTGTCTCAGCATGAAGCCACACCTCTCTTCTTTACTGAGCTTCAGCACCTCTTTCCCATATATTCATGGTGTGGCTCATGAACTTCATCCCTCTGTACTTACTACAGCTCTGCACATCACCCTTGATATTGAAAACTGGCACCAGAACACTTCTCCATTCGTCAGAGACCCTCTGTGTTAAACAATCTGATGTCATCTCCATACCTGCACAGGTATGTCATCTGGATCCCTAACCCTGGCCTTTCCACTCTGCAGCCTCTTCATAGCTGCTCTCACTTCCTCCTTACTAACCCTCTCTACTTCCTGATTCACTGGAGGTGATTGTGTTGTGGTTTTAGTTTAAGCTGGTGATGCAGAGAATGAATACATACATCTTTATGCACAGTCCTGCACTGCAGCTGATGGAGGACTGAACACTGATCAGTGTATTTACAGGCCCGATATTCAGGGTCTTGTATGACTGTGGTGAGATTGCTGATGTCGAGCTAAATAAAGTCAGATAAGGAAACGATATCCTGGCTCTGATGAGGACACTGTAGGCAGAGACCTGCATAAACACCTGTCTGTCAGGATTTGGTGATTTATGTGGAAGTTTGTACTGACATTAGAGGAGTAATGGTTCACCTCCAAGTGTTATTTTAATAATAACACTTATCAATAACTCAGAAATAAAAAACAGACGTGTAAATTAAATATTTGAGATGTTTCCCTTGTGCCGGGCTCATCCAGTGACAGACTCATCACCGCTTACCTCACGGAGCGTCCTCGGCTGCTCCCTCTGCAGAGGCCGGAAGCCGGAAGATGAGTCAGAGAAGCTCCCTGATGGCAGCCACACTGAGGTGAGTTGTTGAGGATTTCCAGGACTTCTAACTGCTGCTGTTTCGGCCGCTGTTAGCTGCTGTTAGCGGTTGTTAGCTGCTATTAGCGGTTGTTAGCTGCTGTTAGCGGTTGTTAGCTGCTGTTAGCTGAGCTGTTGAAACTTTCCTGGAGGTGGATTTAATGTTGCGGACGACTCGGACACTGAGCGAACATATGATGTAAAAATGAAATCAAACTGTTTATGAGGCCAAAGTGTGATTTTTAGGGCAGTGGAGGCTAATATTAGCTGGTTTTATTTTATTAACATTTTAAGCTAAAGTTAGCTTTAAACCAGCTGTTGTTGATTAGCGCCTGTCAGCTGTCTGTAAAGGGAGGGGCGGGTCTGCGGACAATCAGGAGCGGTGACGTATTGGGAGTAATTAAGCACGAGGTGATGAGGTCATATGTAGATGCTGATTAAAGTTGTTTATGAATCTCATCAGAAGAACATTATGAATGTTGTGTTGCAGTGAGTTTCAGTAGTGAAACAGACCTCTCAGCTGATTTACAGTAGATGCTGATCAAATTATCTTTTTTTAAACTCAATTTTCATTTCTTTTCTAGCCAAATGTGGATTTTATGTTCAGTGAAAGTAAATATTTACTATTTCATATATGCAAATGAACCGAACTGAAATTCACTGAACCATGGCTTCTGTAACGACACCTGCCATCAGCTAAAATGTCATAATAAGTTTAGATTTTTACCTTGTGAAAGTGGCTGAGTACTGTTGTGTGTGTGTGTGTATGTGTGTGTGTGTGTGCGCACATGCAGCGATAATATGTTTATGAGACAAAATTAATGTCAAACGATCCCATTTAAAATTGAGATTCAATGTGTAAACGCATTACTTCCATATCTAGATGGTGAGACTCAAATATAACTCCAAAAAATTAATGAATTAAGTTAAAAACTACTTTGATAGTTTTGTTTGCAAATGATTTTTTAACTACAAAATTAAATATTCTATGTGGCACTTTGCTGGTCTAAAACAAAAACGAGAACGTTTCTGTTTTCAAAAGTGAATCGAACAGAATTTTCATCTTTGCCTTATTATGAAGAAATTGGTTAAAGTTGTTTTTCACTCTTAGAGGTTAAAGAAGGATTTCTGGGGGGGGGCCTGAGAGTGTGTGCTGCAGGGGCAAAGAATTACTCAGAAATAAGTCACATGATAACTTATTCCATGAGTCTTTGCAGCCTTTGTGTGCAGCCTGTGTTCAGCTGACCTGTGCTGCTTCTTCAAATGTCCTTTGAAGATTAAACTAACTGAACTCAGTCAGAAATATGTGATGTTTCATGAGTTTATGGCTGCTCTCCAACCCTGAGACACTGTAGAGCTAATATTACAGGTATAATTCAGTAAGTGACTCTAATCAGTTGTTTTTATGCTGAGTTTCTTGTGCTCATGCTGATGTCCCCCGTGTAAA
The DNA here is from genome assembly GCA_015052665.1 of Apistogramma diplotaenia. Lineage (NCBI taxonomy): Eukaryota > Metazoa > Chordata > Actinopteri > Cichliformes > Cichlidae > Apistogramma > Apistogramma diplotaenia. The sequence continues at coordinate 16,415 of VOQJ01018190.1, read as the reverse complement.
GCTGCTGTGTTTAAATGTGTGTCACCTCTGTATCTGTTAGTTACTTCCTGTTTTATTTTGGTAGTCTGAGTGTCACCTGCCTGCCCGGCTCCTGTTTGCCTCTTTGTGTGGACTCTTGAATGAGCCAAACTACAGACTTCGGTTATGGAGTCTGTCTCGAGTTTGCGTTTGGATTATGTTCTTGCAAATACGTGTAAGATTTAAAGGTCCAGTTTGTAAACTTTCACTTATTGAACAGTTTTGAACCTTTGAAAATAATCTCTCATCTTCCTCACCTGTCCTGGATTACCTGGCAGACACACTGGCCCACAAAGTGCACAGAAGCTATTTGTGTGTTTGATATTTGTTGTGTTGTTTTAAACTACACTTTTAAAGCTACTGTACTGATGCTTCCTCCTCTTCTGTAACTAGTGAGATGCTGGAGTACCGCAGTTGTAATTTAATTTACAGCTTCACCATGAACGCATCACAGAAATTAAAAAGTGATGTGTTGAAATGGCCTGTGGGATGTAATTGAGTGTGATTGATCCCTCCAGAGAACACGTCTCAGCTGCTCTGAGTCCAGCTGCTTTACACCACTGCATCTGATGCTTTGCACTGAGCTTGGTGATGTCAGGCTTAGATGCTGCTGCCATGGAAACCCATCCATGAAGCTCTGCACTCTGTTCTTGAGCTCATCTGAAGGCCACATGAAGGTTGGAGGTCTGCAGTGACTCTGCAGAAAGTTGGTGACCTCTGTGCACTCTGACCCTCAGCAGCCACTGACCCACTCTGTGATGTTACGTGACCTCCCACTTCATGGCTGAGTCACTTCCACTCTGTTACAATCCCACTAACAGCTGCCTGTGGAATATTTAGCAGTGAGGAAACTTCAGGAGTGGGCCTGTTGCAGGTATCATCCTGTCACGGCACCACGCTGGAGTTCACTGAGCTCCTGAGAGCGACTCGTTCTTTCACTGATGTCTGTAGCAGCAGTCTGCAGGCCCAGGTGCTGGTTCATACACCTGTGGAAGCGACTGGAACACCTGGACTCAGAGATGTGGACGAGTGAAGCCTTTGGGAAGCAGACTGACTGACTGACTGACCCCCCCCCCCGAGCCCACTATCCCTCAGCCTACACGGGGGGTGGTGGCTTCACCCGTACAGAGCACACAGGCTGGAAATGCTCCGATGAGAATCGCTTCACGTAGGCTGGTGAAGTTATTTCATTTAGCAGGAAAAAGTGACTCATTACCACTAATTTGAGCTCCTGATGAGTTTGTTATGCAAGGATCTACAGTCATAAACATTCCTCCTGCTCTGACTCAACTTGATTAGTTTGGAAACCAGACTTCAAACATTTACACCACCTTTGAACCTGCTTCGGACCAACGATGGCAGCTCGTGTTCACGTCTGCGATTGAAGTCACACATCTGCCTTGGCCCCCAACTTCAGACCTTTTCTGACCCAATAATCAGAAATCTGTATTAACAGACTCTGTTTTATATGTTTGACCTTCCCAAAGCAGCAGGGACTCTATTACAGCTCCCTTCTCCTGCTCTCCTTTTCCCCATTTCCATCTCCAACCTGTCTTTCTTGCTGGCTTCTTACCCAATTGCGTGTGAGCAGTAATTTGTCATGTCCCTCTGAGCGTAGCCAAGATGAAGATGGCAGGGGCCCTGGGGCTCCAGCCACTACACTACCTGAACCGCCAGCACTTACATAATGGCAGGTTCTGAGAAAGAGCCGGGGATGGAAGAAAGCTACATCCAGCCAGGGAATACGAGACAAACGCTCACAGAGATCCTGCGACCAAAGGGGGAAGAGCTGCATTAATCATGACAATACCTTGGGAAGACAACCTCCATTACATCAGTGGAGGCAGACAGCCTCTCGGAGAGGAGAAGGCAGCAGTCAATGCCACTGAATATACCAGGCTGATATTGCTTGAGGGGTTTAAGAAGGAAGGGCTTAGGCTTCCTGTGCAGGCAGCCCAGCATACTTCCCATGAAATTGCCCCTTGGCATGCACACAGGACATCCAAAACACTCCAGCCCCAGTCTGACAAGATCAACTCCTTGGGAAAGAAACTTTCGTCATAGAAAGGCTTGAACTTTGCCCAAAAATGTGAAATTTACTGTGCCAGTAAAGGACGATAGCATGGGAAAACAGCCCTGACAGGACATTAAAAACCTCATACGTGCCACTTGGAGCTGCAGCTTGATGAAGTGGCCTAAAGAGACTCTTTAATATGCTGGTAGTTTTGCAAAATGTCTGAGGCAGGTTTGCACAGGGTGGAACCGGACTTGGGTCCTGCAATGACAGCATCATCACAACCATCACAAGACACCTTACATCTGAACTGTGACAAAACCGCCGCTGCAAGACGATGAGCCTGAAAACCAATTATGCAAAGGCGGACATAAAAGAGGAAAAATGCAAATTGAACGATAAAAGCCCCTCATGTGGGCAGAAAGGAGCCTCGGCTGGTCCGGCAGTGCTGCAGAAAGGCTGGAGAGCTCTGCTGTAAGGTGATAAAATAAAAAGGGACCACGCTTATAATAGCCCAAAAAATCTTCACACATCACATCTGCACCGCCGGCTGTTTAACTGCGTTTCGCTCTTCTCTCCTTCCATGCATTTCTCTGCTCCCATCCATCCCCTCTATGATCTATTCATTTATTTATCTTGCTTCGAGCAGAACAACAGCAGCATCAGCACTTAAGATCTCATCGCTTACGAGGAGACAGGTCACATACGCCATATTGTAGTGCGCCTGCACAAAGCTGCAACACTTCTCGTCTCGCTGCAGGTGCATCCCAAAAGGAGCTCCGAGGATGTAGAGCTGAAGGTCGACACCAGCATCACACTGGAGCTAATGTTGTGTCCCTGCATGCTGCATTTTAAGAAAAGGGTCTCTGAGGGGCAGTTCATGGGAAAAACAATGGATGCTGGCGAGAGCGGCGGGTGGAAACAAACCGATCAATGGCTAAACTAATCAATTGCTACCAAACAATCTACACGTAACTGCGCAGCAGCACCTGGTGCCTGCACTGCAGCTGGGACATCAGCACCACCGTTTCCCACAGCTGACTGTTTCTGTTCGTTTGCCTTTGCAAGAACAGCAATGCCTTCACCGGGGTTTGGGTCTATTAGTCCTGCCTGATGTTTCCTCTCGCGCTCTTTTGTCCTCTTTGTCATTCATGAATCAAGGCCTATAGCCACTCCCCCTGTTGTTGTATGTCCTCTACAGAGAAGGGAGGAAAGACAGCAAAGACAGGGGAGCAGCTGTGAATTTTAGCATCCTGCTGACTGATGCTGATGAAGATGACGCTCCGGGGAGGGTCAGTCCTGGCATGGCGGGGTGCACATGCTCCTCTGGCCTCACACAAACAAAGCTTCACAACACAAAGTGTGACCAGCTCATCTGGCCACGATCGCAGCAGCTATTTCTTCTGTCTTAATTAGAGCCCCCTTCCCCGTGGTGCAGCCAGGCTATGATTGGAAATCTTATCTAGACCTCTCAGCCATTACTTAGCGTTTTAACAGCAGCAGCACTGAATGATGATTAACTGAGCAGCTCGCTGCAACAATGGGATGAACCTGATTTTGTTAGTTAGCAGCATTTTTTCTCCATAGGCAGATTTCTGCGTTAATAAACTTCAGCCGTTTTATTCTGGTTTAATGTACAGTCACAAACAACAGGAAGCTGATGCAGTTACAGTCTCGTCCTGTTACACGTGGAAGGCCCCCAAACTGAGGGAAAAGCCTGCACGTGGGTCAGACGTCACAAACACACACAAAACAAATGCACCTGAAAACACGATTCACTCAAATATGCATGAAAATGTCTTGAAAAAGAGCTTCTGACGGTTTCTTTGAAAAAGCTCGTTCTGATGTAAATCTTTAAGCTTCTAATCTGCGGCTGAAACAAACGATGTTTAATACTGAAGCTCCAACAGTTGGTGCTGCCGGGCGGAGGTGACGGTGCGGGGGGGTCAGCCCTCTTTGAAGTTCAGGCAGAGACCGCCACGCTCCAGCGCGAACCCACGCACGCGCAGACACACAAGCCGGCGAGGAGAGGGAGCGAGCGCGAGCGCGGGAGCGCGCCGCGGTTATTTGTCGGGGCTCCGGCCGCGCCGTGCGGGTCTCTGTTGCTAAGGGAAGGATGGCTCGAGCGGCTCCGCGGTCCGGGCCGAACCGTCCTGCTCGCCGCCCCAGCAGCGCGTCTCTGAGTGCGCCCGTGAATCACTGCGAACACCGCGCCAGCTCTGCAGCAGCCGGGGGACCGGGTAAGGCTCCGCTCCCTCTTACGGAGCAGAAAACAAAAGAACAATTAGCCCGTTTTTATTATTTATTAAGGAGCCGTTTGTTTCAGTGACCGTTAGGCTGGAAGGTCCGAGCAAACAGTACTTATATTTATGTGTATTTAACGCTGTAATTCGCAAAGTTTATTTCGAGCGCCGAGTAAATCATAGCTGGTGCTTCAGCTTAACATAATGTTGTGCAAGTCTTTAAAAGCCGGTCAGTTTATTGGGGAGGCGGGCGGCACTGAAATCTAAGTGGGGAAATAGAGCCACTGCAGCTCCGAGTCCACGCACTGTGACTACTGAGAAAATACCACAAACTCATCTTCCTCACTGACGGGCTCAGTGAAGGAGAGCACACATGGACGACAGTCCCCGGGTTCCGCGCACCTATAGGCAGCTAGAGCAGGTCTCAGCGCCACGTTCATGCTGTCCTTTGTTTGAAGGGAAAAAAACAAGTGTGCTTGTGTGAGGTGAATGAGACGAGGATTTCTCTTTTCCGTCTCTTGTCCAGCCCAGTGGAGCTGCAGCTGAGGAGCTGAGGAGCTGGGGATTCTGACTGGCTGCTGGTGCACCGCCAAAGGAGGGGAGAGAGGCGGCGGGTCCACGAGCAGTGCTGGCGCTGGGTGAATGCTGCCAGGAGAGGACGACAGCTGAGGCAGCATCGACTCGAACGGGACCATGGCATCCACGGGCATGCAGATCTTTGGATTTGTCCTAGCTCTGCTGGGCATCATGGGAGCCATGGTGGCCACTCTGCTGCCTAACTGGAAGGTCAGCGCAGATGTGGGCTCCAACATCATCACAGCCATCTCCCAGATGCAGGGACTGTGGATGGACTGCACGTGGTACAGCACAGGCATGTTCAGTTGCACACTTAAGTATTCTGTGCTTTCACTGCCGGCGTACCTGCAGACTGCTCGCACCACCATGGTGCTGTGCTGCGTACTGGCTGCCATGGGCCTTTGCCTCGCCTCCCTGGGACTAAAATGCACGCGCTGGGGGGGTGGACGACGCTCCAAGCGGCACGCCGCCATCGCCAGCGGCGGCTGCTTCGTGGCTGCAGGCTTTCTGTGTCTGGTGCCTGCATCCTGGTTTACTAACGAGGTCATCACCAACTTCCTGGATTCCAGCGTTCCCGAGAGCAATAAGTTTGAGCCTGGAGGTGCTGTGTACGTTGCCTTTATTTCAGCGGGTTTCCTCTTTGTGGGGGGGTCCATCTTCTGTATGTCCTGCTCGGGAAAGAGACACGGACCCCAGGATCTGGTCCTGCTCCCCCCCCCTGACAAATTACTGCTCCAGCAGCAGCAGCAACAGCTGCTCCAGCAGCAGCAGGAGCTCCAGCACCAGTACTGCTCACTCTCGCCATTAGACAACAAGACTGGCTACAGCCTGCAGGACTACGTGTAATAAAGCAGTGCTGTGCACGCTGAAGGGAGACGAGCCTGAGGGGAACTATCACAGCTTATGCTCCACACTAGGATCTACTCGAGAACGGAGCTGGAGGAAAAAAGGAGAGGAGGGCAACAACTTTTAAACATTTCCCCCTTCTGCTCCATCTTGCTCTTCTTATTTTTTCTGCAAGCACAAGCAGTGGAGGTATTCCCTGAGCAGCGCCTTGGAACAAACAGTGTGAATGTGTAAGGAGCCAGGATGAGGTGCTGCAGAACTGAAGGAAGCTGCTGCCCAAATGCAGACATCCTCCATCAGTAAATCACAGCGTTCCCGGGGGAAGGAATTAAGCAAATAAGGAAGTGTCGATTTTTTCTTCCTCGCCAAAGGTTTCAATTGAAGGAAAAAAGCAATCATTTAGCTGCTATTTACAATCGTTCAGTCCTTCCTCTCATTTGACAAAACAGGCAATATGAAGCCCCAGAGCAGTAAGTGAAACTCTCACATAGCAAAGCCATTGTAGTTTATCGTATACTCGTCCACTAGAATGCAACATGGAACTGACTAATGAAATAAATGGTCATATTTTTGTTAGCTACTAGAATGATGTTGATATTTGCCTCTAAAGCATGCTGTGTGGAGCCTGTGTACAAATGCAGCCGAATGCCTGGTAGAAGACTGAGACATAGCCACACAATGCCTGTGCCTGAAAAGCTGTAGAAGCATCACCCTGCTGAAGTGTTCAAAGAGGACTGTCAGGAGGAGCAGATGTGGGCTGCTGGGCTGCATTTAAGAGGGAAAATGCAGACAAACAGAGGCCTGCGTCCGTCTCTGCAGGTGCAAATATGAGAGAGATCGAGAGAAATTGAAAAGAACAAGATTGAGGACCTCAGCAGCGCGGACGAGCTCATGTGCTGCGTTCATATTTGCACCCAAACAAAAAGAGGCTGTAAGTAGCAGCTACCATCTCCATCCATCCCAGACATTCACGCCCACACATTCACACATGCGCTCGTGTCTCCACGTACGCAGTAAACACGCCGGCTTTTCACGTGTCCCTTTTCTCTCCTGTCACCCACCTCCACACTGCCATGGAAACTGAATCCAGCATCAGATGCCTTTATTCTCGCGGGGGGGGGGATGTGCATGTCAGTCAGTCAAGTTGTTTGGGGGCATCTTTCTGTCGCCGTGGCGTGCCGTAAGCTTCCATCGGCGCCTCTGCTCACACGACTTTCACTAATCCCTTTTATTAGCCAGAGACACGAAGCAGAAGCCCGGGTCAGGGGGTGTGGAAAATGGCTCTTCTTAGCAACGCCCCCCCACGGCGTCGACGCCGTGCGAGCGGTCTCACACGGATGAACGGAGGTTTAATGGTGCAGTGGCACAGAGGCAAAAACAAAGCCGATAAGGAGAAGTTTCCTGAGTCACGGTCGACTGGGGGGCTGTGTGGCAGGAGGCTAAAAATGGTTTGAGTCATTCTCCATATGTGACTTGTTTTTCAAGTACGTCAGCAGTGCGCATGAGCTACCAGTCTGCACCTGCAGAAGCTCTTCGCTTTCACCCACCACACTGTCCTCTTTTACCTACAGCCATCCTCGTCTGCTCCATCTGCCCGTCCTGCTCCTGTCGGGATCCGAGTCCTGGGAACGCCGATGCATGTTGAAAGCATGTCCTTCTGACACACACACACACGCATGCACACACACCAGGCACGCATAAACAAGCGCTCACGTCAGTACAGCAGCTCCACTCGGAGTGCGCGCTCGCTTTTCTTAGGTGAGAAAATGGGAGGAATGTTGTTTTTGTGCTCAGACAGGCCTTGGCAGTGATGTATAGAACTGCACAGTCTCTCCTCTCTCATAAGCATGCAGCTTCCTGGGGGAGAGCAGATGGCTAAGCCCAGCTCGCCACCTGCAGGCCGCTGCCGGCACGCCGCGGGACCGGCCCCCCGTGGGCCGGCCCCGGCTTTAGCCGTCCTCAGACCGCGCCCAGCAGAACTGGCCTCCTGACAACAGGCACCGTTACCAATGCAATAAACAAAGTGAAGAATGTGCCAAGTCATCAAATAATACTGACACGTTATGTGTTTGGAGAATGTGCCAAATGGTCTCATGATGACACGTTTTAATATCTGAAGTTGTTTTTGTTTACTTTTGAAGTGGGTTGTTTGTACATGAATTCTACATCAGCAGATGTTTTATGGATTTGTTCTGCCAGACTAAGTCTCCCATCAGCTGGACGCTTGTGTACAGTCCAGCGCGGCTTGTGAGGGTTATTTCAAACCCTCGTTATTCCGTATTTCCCAAAGCGCAGCAGGACTTCACTGGGTTTGTAAGAAACACACGAGTTTCAGGGATTCTGGTTAACTGGAGGTCTGAGACGGTACACAAGCGTCTGTGTGTGATGTGTAGCTTTGTTTTTTTACTAAGGGATTGGAATTCCTTCAATAAGATACAACACCATGTTCATACCATATCTTCTTTATAAGAAGTCCACTCAGTGCACCTTTACTTCCTTTATCTGACAGCAGTCTGGTTCACATGGCTCAGAGCTGTGGACCAGGACAGACGCACCGCGGCGGCACTCGGGGAAAAGGGAACGTTTTGTCGGATATGATGAAGCAGGAAAAAATTAGCTAGAAAATTCTCTTTATGTGGCTGTGCAGCTTGATCATCAGCACGCGATTTCATTAGCTTCTAAATGGCCAGAGTGCAAAGTGACCAGGTCCTAAAGAGTCCCAGCTCTCCTGCATCTCCTGTACCAACACGGTGACTCTGGTTTTGATACCTGCAGCTTATTTTTGTGGATGCTTCAGCACTTCTTACTTTGCCAGAGCATATTTGTGATGAACAGTTCACAAGTCCTGATACAGTTGTCTCAATGTGCTTGTGCAAGTAGTTCTATTTTTTACCAATAAAACTATTTTGTGAAAGCAGCGTGCCTGCTCCATGTGTGCTTTTGTGTGTGGAGCTGATGGGGACGCGATAGCATTCATCTTCCTGCCAAATGTACAGATTGCCGGATGGTGCAGGACCGCTGCGAGCAGGCGGGGAGGCAGGCTGCTCATGCACAGCACCCACCAGTGCAGCAGAACCGTCCAATAACAGGAAACCAGCCTCCTCCACTTATTGCTTAGTGATATCATGAGCTAATCCGTGAAGGAGGCAATGGCACCTCTGGGAGCTGGAGAGCAGGCGGGTTATCCGGGCGGCTGGTTTAGAGTCCCGAGTTTACTGACATGTAAAGCAGCTCCTCTGCTGGGGAGGAGACGTTTAGGATCCCCACACTAACCGACGGATCGAGGAAATGGATGTTTACTGATAATGAAATAAACCCTGCAGATATTTTCAGCTCTAAAACGTTCTGCAGCTCCTGGTTTCTTCGTTTTTGGAACATTTGTCACACCGGCGTGTTTCAGATTAAACACAACCTGAGTAAATGATCTCATTAAGGTGGGAACAGCTCTCCTACCCGAGAGTCTTCCCCGTCACTGTGGAGGAACTCTGACCCACTCTTCTTTGCACGACCGTGTCAGGTCAGTGCTTTTGAACGGCCTGTTTAAGGTCTGCACTTTGTTGTGCTCAGAGGTGGAGCTGCTGCTGCCTCTGACCATCGTCCTGCTGCAGGACCCGAGTGCTCGAGCTGTTTGTTGGCAGAACTTTGTGTTCTTGTACCTCAGCAGTGGTTCTCTCCCACGGAGGCCATCATGAACTCTGACCTTAACTGAGCCAAGTGCAGTTCTTTAGATGTTCTTCTGGGTTCCGCTGTGACCTCCTGGATGGGTCTCCGATGCTCTCGGAGTCATTTTGGGAGCCGGCCATGTATTTTTGCTGAAACATGGAAGTGTGCATGAAACTGAGAAACCAGGAGGGGGCCGATACAGTCTACAGGCAGCATATGGTCCTATTTTATACAACAAGTCCAAACATCCAGGAAGCCCAGGAGGAGCCGAACCGGCTCCACGTGCACAGCATATATTTAGCCTATACACTTCACATGCACTACTTCTTCAGTTAGTGTGGGCTCTGGTTACAGCTGATGGGAGTCATCAGCACAGGGTTGGTGGGAACACGCCTTCCCGAGACAAACACGGATTATTCCAGCCTCTCTTCTTTCTGGTTATGCAACAGGAGCGCAGATCAAATACGACTCCTCTCGTGGGGAAACACTAATAAGATCTGCTCCTCTGTGTATTTAACCTACATTTTTCATCAAAGGCTTCCACCCGACTTGCCGCTGTGACAGATCTGCAGTGTGAGCTGTAAATGAGGGGAGGTGTGCACGTGGCAGATCCAGGCAGGGGTTAATCACACGCTGCTCTTTGAACTCCGACCTTCCTGGTGAGCTAAGAGCCTTTCCAGAATATCAAAGAGGAGAAGAACAGTTGATGTGGAAGTGAATAAGACGATGACACGAGCAGAGTTACAGCAGTGCACGCTTCACGCCGCCGCTCACCAAAGCGGTACCCGCCACATCGCTGAGAGCAGCCGAATCGCTCCGGCGTGTCACAACACTTAATGTGCTGCTCTCTGATTGGGACGGCAGTCACGCTCATGAAGCTTCGTACTGGAAATGTAATATAATATAATATAATATAATATAATATAATATAATATAGTGCGGCGCCCGGCTCTGAGGGAGAGTGACCTTCCTTTGTGGAGCCGCTCTCCTTCAGCACATGTGAGGCAGCAGCGACCTTGATGCTCGCTAAACTGCTGAGAGAGGCAGTAAAAGCTATGAAGATGACAAAAGGGAAGCTTGTAGGAAAACAATACACTCTGACAGTTCAAAGGAGCCCTTTAATATTTAGCTTTGAGCCTGCCTGAAGGTGGGGGGGGCTAAATGCTTCCAGGGTGGGGTCTCTGCCACCTACAGCTCGTTAAAGTGATCAGTGTAGAAAGACAAAGGAAGAGAGGAGATACAGCTCCCTCTGATGCACTGCCTGTGACCTGTGACCTCTGACCTGAGGTCACGGACGCTCAGATGTTGTCAGACTAACGCGAAGCAGGAGCTTCTCAGAGCGTTTAAGACGTGTGTCAAACTCAAGGCCATCAGATATCATTTTATATGGCCCATATTATTAATGGCCCGTGGGTAAATAGCACTCCCACCAGTTATACTACAAATCCCACAATGCACTGCAACACCTGCCGTGCGGGCCAACCTGTGCACTAACCCCCCTGTTGGCAGTGACATCGGTCAGCACTTTACAGGGTCGTTTATAAGCTCATCTGACCTCCAAAAGAGGAAAACTGGGATTTTTACAAACAAAGGATCTGATCGCTGAGATCGGAGGTGAACCGTCTTCTCCTCGCTGCAGCGCGCGGGGAGAAGAGCGGACTGGTGAGGGAGACGATACAGAAGACCTGCACAGGTGAGCTGCTGGTGCATCACTGCAGCAGGAAACGCTGCAGCAAAGAGACGGAACGTAACACAGACAGTGAAGTTCATAAGAGGCAAAGCTTTAAAGCAGGTGCGATGTGCTGCCTGAGGAAATCAAGGTCATGAAAGTAAAGGAGACTCCGCAGGGCTGAAAGGTGACGTGTGAGTCGGTTTCTCTGCGACGTAACGAACACGTCCGTGCAGCTTCAGGACCACGTGATGACGGTGTGAACATCAGACTCCACAGCTGCGCAGTTTACAAAGCGTTTTGCAGACTGAAGCACAGAGTTTCACATCACAGTTTTTACCTGAAACAATCGCGAACCTTCATCAGCACCATGTCACACGTCTGCGACCCCACATACAGCATACAGCCCTGCATCAGCTGGACACACTTTCATTTTTGAAGAAAAATATAAATGTATATTATATTTGATGTGTTGAGGGGAAAGCTGTTGTATTATGGTCGTCAAATTCATATTACTGATTAAAATGATTATTTTTCATCCTGTTGTTGGCCCGTCCTGTGGCTGAGTTTGACACCCTGGTTTAAGAGGACATCTGCAGCCAATCAGGGAACCGTTTGGACTCCTGAGCTCACCTGCACCTTCATCAAAGGCCTCAAATCAGGCCTCAAACCTGCAGTGACTTTTAAACTGGAGGGGTCAGGTGACCCATCGTGGGGGGGCTTTTTCCCCTGTGATGAGTGTAATCTGATTTTACTCATTTGCTGCCGAGCTTTCTTTCCTTGGAGAGAAGC
>VOQJ01018187.1:0-10471 GCA_015052665.1 Apistogramma diplotaenia | reverse complement strand
GGGCATACCCTATGAGCAAATAGAAAGGAACAAAATATGGGCGTCACAGCCAGGAGCACCCACAGTCGAGGCTCCTCTACAGTGGGGTAGTGCTAGAATCTCGCTGGGGCAGGACTGGAGCAAATGTATGTTCTCGTGGTGTCTCAAAGCAAGCAAAGATGCAATTAAGGTCCTCTGCTAGCGACACGTTCGATGTCCACAAGATCCTGGCATGAGTCGCTGATGAAAGTACACAGAGAGACAAAGAAAAAAATACAAAAAGGTAAAAAAAAAGAAAAAGAAGAATTGCACCAAAAAGGAGAGTCATGAGTTGTTGCATCTGTGTGTGCTGCCATCTTGTGTCTAAACAGAGCCATTCCTCCCCCTGTTTTCTTGCTCTCAGGTTAATATCTGTCAGCTCAAAAAGTTCTGAAGCCAGGTAAGGTCACACTGTGGAAATGTGAGTTAAGCCACCTTTCCATGAAGCACATTATATAACATTCATGGTATTTCCTCTGGGTCATAATCAGTTCTCTGAGCTTTTAATCCATTTTACTCCATATTCCCCACAGTGTTCGCTGGAACCCGTGTTTATTCCTTCTTTTAGCATTTAGCTAAGCACCAGCTCTGAAGCCCTGTGTTCTCCTCTGTAAGTTCTCTGGGTTGGAAAGTCTATCAGTTGTGTACTTAGTGCCCTCAGTTGGTCCACTTTCTACTGGCAGTAGAACAAAACGTACCATGAGTAAGCACTTGGTGACAGTGGGAAGGAAAAACTCCCTTTTAACAGAAATAAATCACTAGCAGAAGCGGGTTTGGAGAGGGGCAGTGATCAGCCACGACCAGTTGGAGGCAAGGAGAGATACAGGACAAAAGGTGGTTCAGGGTCACCTGATCGATCCCTAACTGTGAGCTTGATCAGAAAGTTAAGTTTTAAACCTAATCTTTAATATAGAGATGCTTTATGAGACAGAACTCTGGTCTCTAAGGAGAGTGGATACCACCTTCCAAGTACTGAGTTGGACCACCTTTTGTTTCCATAATTGCTTTAATTCTTTGTGGCATAGATTCAGCAAGATGCTACAAGTATTCATCAGAGATCTGGGACATATTAAGATGATAATGTAACATATTCAGATGTATATATACTGTAGCGCTTCTCTAGTCATACTAACTACTCAAAGTTTTAGACCTCAAGTCATGTTCTGACCATACATTCCTAAAGCACTTTAATCCATACACTTCAAGCACTTCATATAACTTTTGTCTTTAGATTCACCAATTAAGGCACAAGCCACACAGGCCTCGAGCCAGGTCAGCAGCCACTGGTCACCAAAGAAAAGTGTGACTTCTATGAGCAGTTGTTGAGTGGTTGCTTGGGGCAGCTGGCAGTTGCTAGCATAAAACTGGTTGCAAAGAGGGCTACAGTGCTGTGGTCACTATTCGTTTGCACGGGTGACACCGACTTGTTTGCTCTTACTGAAAGTGTGAATGCAACCACTCTGCATTTCTGGTTTGAACTGAGCTGTTCAAAGTAACAGTTATGGCCTATTAAATGACTTGGCAGGTAAAATCATTCTGTGCACTAAAGGTGGAAGATGGGCTTTCATTGGTTTACTGCTTACGTGGAGGACAAGATGTGAAGTAAGTCGAGACTGCACACGTCTACTGAACCTACAGGTTGATTTTTTTTTTTTACAGGCAATGAGTTTAATTCAGAACTGTAACATTTAATCTTGATATTAAAAGTGTACGAATGTGCTTTTTAGAAGCAGACACTGGAGCCTGCTGTCAGGTATGATGGACATGTGAGTATCACTGTGTTTCTTAAGTACTTCTTAAATACTGATTAAACTCCTGACCACATGATTCCAGAGATTAGACAACATATCAGCTTCTTCGGCTCTTCTGTTCAATCAAACCTCAGAAATTTAGGTGTCATTTTTGACAACTCAATGTCCCTGGAGCATCACTCCAAACAGCTGGTCCGGAATTGTTTTTACCATTTAAGGAATATTTCAAAACTCAGATTGCTGGTGTCAAAAGCTGAGCTTGAGATGATAATTCATGCTTTTATGTCTTCTCGTTTGGATTGTTGTAATGGTCTTTTTACGTGTTTAAACAAATCAGCTTTCGATCACCTTCAAACTGTGCAGAAAGCTGCGGCAAGACTTTTAACTGGCACCAACAGACGATCTCATATCACTCCAGTTTTGGCTTCTCTTCATTGGTTACAAGTAAATTTTAGATTTCATTTTAAAATTCTAGTTTTAACTTTTAGGGCCTTACATGACCAAGTATGTCTCTGACCTGCTGGAACCATACTCTTCATCCCGAGCTCTGAGATCATCAGGTCAGAGGTGGGGATCGGGCTTTTCAGGTTGTGGCACCGAGGTGGTGGAACAGAGAAGCTTTTAAGGAACTTGTGGTGCTGTATCCTGTTTTTATTTTTTTTATATTGTTATACTTTTATTTATTTATTTTATGTCCTTTATTGTGAAGCACTTTGTGATTTTTATCTGTGATAAGTCCTATAGAAATAAATTGTACTTACTTACTTAAGATTACTTTCATGAACAAAGTAAATAAAAAATGTAATTAAATGAATTAAATAAAACACTAATAATTATTTCTGATTTGCCTTTTGACACTGATTTTCACAGTAGTCTAATTTATTTACATTTTTTAATATATAGTAAACTTTTGTGGCTGTGTTTCTCCTGTGTTTGTGTGCTTTTCAGTGTTTTTCTATTTGCTGGTGTTGTCTTGAGTTGCATGACATTTGACCTCGCAGGGCCACCACACACACATTTCCTCTAAACAAACAATAAAGCGATCATGAAATTACACAGCAGAGACACTGGTATGCAAATCCTCCTGTGACAAGCAGACAAGAGACCTGACTGACATCCTGCTGTGTGCTGGAATGTGTGTGCGTGTGACCTCCACCCTGCAGTGTGATACTGGAAACCAAGCAGAAATGAATGAAGCCACGTGACACAGATGAAAACCTGTTCTTCAGCATCAACACCTGTCACACCTCAATACACAAAACAAGCCTACATGTGAGGCCGGGACATACCACACATAACACACATACATGAGCTGGACTTTAAAACAACCTTCAGAAAGAGGTGTGTGAGTCTGTAATGTGTGCCAGATATTGTCTTTGTAGAAAAGAAGAGTGTGAAGCAGGAATACCAAAAGGTTACACAGAGGAACACACTTCATTTGAAACACCTAATAATACAGCTCAATTAGAAAATTATAAATGTTTGGGGGTCATGTTATATTTGTAAAGAATAACAGTAATCAGACAGATGCCAAAAGAAAAAAAGAAGAAGAGACAAATGTAAAAGTAAAAAGGAAAGAAGAAAATCAACACAAAACGATGTTCTATGGAATTAGAAAGGAAATGAAATGAGTAAAGTGGAGAATGATGAAATATCCACACAAACTGAAGAGCTGTGGACTGAGAGCAGTTGCAGGTTGGCTCACATAGCTGACATTCCTGCTCGCATGCACATTTTTCTCTCCTCACGCTGTTCCACACAGGCAGCCAAAGAGGAGGCAGGAGAGCAGAGGGATGTGTCTGACCTGTGAGTCACACTCAGATTCACTCAGGCTGACTTATCTGGTTTCCTGGGTGTGGCTGCAAGTTAACAGACAAAAACTGCATCGATCTATAAACATGCTTGTTCTTTATTGTCATTCTCATTAGACCCCTCCTGGGTTAAAAGCAGAAACATAACTACTGGAATTTGATTTGGCCCACATCTGAACCTCACCAGACAACAGCAGGTATTACTTTTTTATTGCTGGCAGGTTATTATATTGTTACCAATAAATTACTATACTAATTGTTTTTGCATCACAGGGGATACGTTTGATTCCACGTTACTCCCAGTTTCTGGGCTGCTATTACCCAGTTACATCAATTTAAAACATATTCTAATTACATTGATTAGTCTACAGGCTATATTTGAAGCTTTTTAGGTTTTTTGGCAATTTGAGCTACATCATTGACAGCTCATGATCCTGTCGCTGGTCACCTTCTTTGGACCCCTTTTGATAGATACTGACCACTGCAGACCGGGAACACCCCACAAGAGCAGCAGTTTTGGAGATGCTATATGTTGTATAACCATCACAATTGTCAAACATGCTCAAATCCTTAAACTTGTCCATTTTTTCTGCTTCTAACACATCAACTTTGCCCCCTATTATATCCCACCCACTAACAGTCATGTTCACCTGCAACATGACTGTTACATTGCATGGTGTCATTTTCTTTGTTTCTCTCTTGGCTTTTCCACATTGCTGTGAAAGGTACTCTGGTTGCTCTGAAATGTAATATCTGTTTGCTTAGGGATGACTTTTGGTGCCATATAAATAAAACTGGACTGACATCACAATAGGGCAGCCATTCCCTATATCAAGAGTGCTGCGGCCCACATAAAAATCAGAAGCCCACCCAGCTAAATCTTCACTCTCATCAATACAAGAGAAAAAAATGTATGGATGTATTTACTTGAAATTTTTATTCAGAAAACATAAACAATACAGGGTGTTGGCTGTAATTTGTTAATGTGACCTAGTCATATGTAAAGTGCTAAAGCCAAAATGTGACCTGCTTTCCACTGGGACACAACTTCAACACAAGAGCAGTAAATTCATTTCAGAGTAATGAGTCATATCACAAACTAAACACTTTCTATTATCTGTTTAAATGCCTTTATTTCTAAATAAATAAATGTATATAAATATGTAACTCTGCATCCTTACACGTAATTTCAAACTCATTTTCTGTTATTACTGAGACCACCTGCAGTACCTTCGCGGCCCACCAGGATGGCCGCGGCCCACACTTTGGGAATCACTGCAATGGGGTATTTTACGCTCATTTATTCAGCTGTCAGGTTTTCTTTTGCGCCCCAGCAATAACAGAGGGGTGGGATATTAATTTGTACAGCAGGCACACACAAACACACGGAGTAACAGACTCGTCGTGCTGTGTATTTGTCTTCCAGCATCATGTCCCGCCTCCTGTGTTGAACGCTCCGCTCTCATCACGAGGAGGGCTGAGGAGGAGGAGGGCGGGTTTCGCTGATACCTCAGATCCCAGACTAGATTGACTGGACTCCACCTGTGAGGAGGTGCTGTGCGTCTTTTTTTTCTTTCTTTTTTTTCTCGGAAGCGGATGGTAACGCGCAGTGCCACCGGACGGAGCGACACGAACAGCCGGAGCCGAGTGTCGCAGTAACGCAGAAAATTACCTCACAGGTCTCCTCATCAGCTTTATGCCTGACTTTTTTTCACGGGCCGAGAACAGACGAGGCTGTCACACCTCCAGCGGATGTTTTCATCCGCAGTGCCTCAGACGAGCGGCCAACTGCGGAGCACCATGTCAAGACAGCAGCAGCAGCAGCAGCACCGGACCCCGTTTAAACTCACGGACAGCGTGGTGGAGGTCAAGAGCAAAGTAAGTGATGGGCTGCTGATCTATAATGTCACCGGTCGTGACAGAACACAGGCTTTATGCTGTCGATCTGTCGGTAACATGACCTTCTGCTGATCACGTAAAAATCGTGATGTATGCCTTCCTGAGTCGCGCATTTTACCGCCGCAAATTCAGAGAAAAGATTAATCATAAATGTAATCCGGTCGGGGTTCAGCTGACAGGCAGCATGGCGGCCCCGCTGCTGCCTGTTATAAAGCCCACGGACCCGAGCCTGGCGTCCGCAGCTCGGTTAATTCCGCAGTCACTCACCGGCACCCCCCTCCCCGCCTCAACCACCATGTCAGCGCGCTCGCTGCTGCTCAGCCTCCGTGGTTTCAGTCCCGTGTCTAACTCTGCCTTTGTGTGCCGCGTCGGTGTCAGCCTGTTAGGACACTCGTCCCATCAGTGAGTTATCGTGGAGGGCTGTGACAGTGCAGCTGTGGGTAAGGGCTCTTCGTCAGGGGTTATATTTGTAGATAGTTTTTCAATAGTTGAGAGAACAAGTATATCAACAACTTGTAATTATTATTAATGTAATTATTTTGTAAAAAGTGCATTTATGAACTTTAAAACAGGAATGTATTTCAGGGGACGCTGTGCCCCTAAACATAAATGTAGCATTTTTTCTGGTGACGTCGGCGACTTTTGGAGTGTTTTTGAATTCGACCGGAAACCTGAAACCCTCTGCTGTCGTGTTTGTATAGATATAAAAAAATAGATGCAACTTATTCATCTGAATATTGAAGCCAGGAATACTGAAGGAGGTTCAAAGCTGAACTGCTGTTAAATAGCCAGCAGAGGGACTTGTTGGCCATAAACACCTCTGGTCCTCTTGCTCTGTTACCGCCACAAACACTTTAATGATGTGTATATGAATTTAATTGCTGGTTTAAAAGTCATAAAACACGAGATTAATTCAGTCACTTACTGGAGAATGTGCTGTGTGTCATCAGGAAGTGCACGTGTAGTGTGTGTTTCAGTCAGATTTGTCCACAGGTCATGAATGCAAACCACTAAGATCGTGACAGGCAGCGTCACAGCAGGACTTCACTAACCAGTGTCACAGTGGCTACATCCATTATTCCATGGAAGTGGCAATATAACCTCAAAATTATATCACAATATTTCAAGGAAATATGTGATACTGATATGATATAGAAAAAATTGAACAATATTTTATCAGTGATTGCAGCTTGCATACAGCAACATTTATCAGCACAAACAAAGTGAGGGGCATTTTTCATCCTTCATCCATTGAGCTGCTGTCACTGATGACAGGCTACCTAATTCAAAGTATCAATCTATTGCCGCAAGGTGCCATTAGCAGCCTTGTAGTGCAATAATAGTGACAGTATACAGTATACGTCAAATATAAACAAACTGCTTCACACTTTAACAAGAACAATAACTATTCAGCACTGCACCTTAAGACCATCTCCAGTTGTTTCTGCTGTTGTAAAATGACAATAAAGCTGAGTCTGAGTCCCGCTAAGTCCTCAGGAGTCTGCGCTATATTGCTTTTCTACTCAATTTGAGTACTTAAAATAGTCAGCTACCCAGGTTTTTTTTTTGCATATTTTTTTAAGGTTAAGGTTAAAACTTACCTTTTGATCAAGCTTATAGTCAGGGCTGGATCAGGTGACCCTGAACCCTGCCTTAGTTATGGTGCAATACGCCTAAAAACCTAAATGGTTTTTAAACATTACACCAGACATTGGTGGCTGCTGTTGTATAAGTGCTTTGATTGCTCAGTTAGAGTAGAAAAGCACTATGTAAGAACTAGCCCATTTTCTATTACAAGCACATGTTTTTTCATTGCACAAGTTAGAGATTTTATGATACGAGAATATCAGTACAGTTATATGAGTTTTGAGACCCAACGTGTCGCCACTGTATATAAAAAAGGTAAATATATAAACTAAAATGATTATTCTGTTATTTTAAAAATGTTTAGCTGGCATACCAGCAGTTTCCCTGCAGTTCCTGCTGCTTCCTTGTTTGTGTTTCCATTCATGCAATGAGTTGCTGCACAATACATTTGCATTGTTATTAAGGGTGGCTGTAGCTCAGGAGGTAAATCAAGTTACCTACTAATCAGAATGTTGATGGGTGTTGGTGCTCCAGTCTGCATGCTGAAATATCCATGAAAGTTACTGAACCCCAAGTTCCTCTCCAATGCAACTGTTTGAGTATCAGTGAGTGAAAATCGATAGCAAAAGGGCTTGTATGAAGGTGTGTGAATGGATGAATGAGGCATGTTGTATAAAGTGCTTTGAGTGCTCAAAGTAGAGTATAAAAGCACTTTATAAGGGTATTAAATTGGTAACGATAACAGGCATCACAGCTCTGTCAGACACTGATATCAAACCCATTCTCAGTTCCTAGTGGTTCACGTTTGCCATGACTGGATACATTTACTTACTCCCATCTAGGTAGTTAGGGCTGTATGATAATGAACACCTTTGAGTTCATTTAACACAGTCAAGCAGCTGCTACTGAGAGAAAAGCTACAAGAAATGCCAGTAAATATGTCGACCATCTCGGCCTACCTGACAGTGAGGCAGCAGTACTGTATGTGACAGTATTCTTTTGGAGTTGACAATGTGCTGTATCCATTCCTGTTCACTTTAAACACCACGCAGTTTCAGTACAATTCCGGGGCATGCTGTCTATTCAATTTAGTTCAATTAACTTTCATACAGTAATGCAGAGAAAACCTCAACAATCAGACGACCCCCTCAGCTGGTGCACCGCACTGCAATGGTTGGCAGCCAAGTGTGAAGCAGCTGGGATGAGAATTAGCACCTCAAAGTCTCAGGCCCTGGTCCTCAGCTGGAAAAGGGAGGAGAGCTGAGTTATTTCCACAGGTGGAGTAGTTAAAGTATCTCGGGGTCTTGTTCACAAATGACAGGAGAAGGGAGAGGGGAAGATGCACTGGGGGCTGTATCTGCAGTGATGCGGATGCTGTACCTCCGTCGTGGTGAAGAGGGAGCTGCTGATAGAGCTTAAAAGGCTATGTGAGGACCCTGATGTCAGTTTCAAACATTGCTTGTATTCACATAGGAAAACCTCAACCTGTCAGGTTGTGTTTTTAGGTACTCAAACATTAAAAAAAATGCATGGCTTCAGTCTTGAGTCCAACTTGATCAGTCTAACTGACGCAGTCTGGAACACAAGTTCCCCATACTAAGCAACCTGATTGCTAATGATCATCTTTACATATCTGGGGCAACGACAGATGAATTACAAGCTAAGTAGTCCATATCCAGCCATGGGCCACAAGTCAGTATACTGCTGGTGCTGGTCCTAAGCCCATATAACTGAGGAGAGTTGCATCTGGTATAAAATATTTACCAAATCAAACATGTGGATCATCAAAAGTGCAACCAAATGTTACTACCAGATTGTCAGGGCTCAGGTTTATAATGTCCACCTCCGGTGCTGTTGGTCAAACTGCTGCTGTTGGCTGAAGACAAAGGAAGAGGAGAGTGGGAAGTTGTGTTCTGAGGCAGCTAGAGAGAGAAGGAAATGCAGTAGTGTAGAAAGAAGGAAGGTCTGTGCATTGTGCTGGAGACCAGGTGGAAGGAAAGCAAGGTCAAGAACACTGGAGGTGGAGTAAAACCTTTCTATCGTGGTGTAGATCAGAAGAGAAGTTGAATAGGGTTAACGCTGAAGAAAGGGTATGTGAATAGAGTTGTGGAAGTGAAGAGAGTGTCAGAAAAGATGATGATTTTGAAGGTGGAGACTGAAGGGATGGTGTTGAATGCTGTCCGTGCATGTACATCAGGTTGGATGTCAGTGAGAAGAGGAATTCTGAAGTAAAGTGAATGAAGTAGCAGAGTTTTCCCGGGGGGAGAAATTGGTGATTGGAGCAGAGGTTATGAGGATGTGTTGGGTAGGTATAGTGTTAAGGAGAGGAGTGCAGAAGGTGCAATCTGAAAGCGATAGGAGACTCAAAGGTGGTATCAGGTGAGAATGTAGCTAAGCAGCATTCAATGGTAGTCTGTAGGATTACTTCAGACAATGATTAATCATGGATGTTGAAGAAGAATGAATGTTGTGAGTAAGTGTTAGGGAAGACTTACCAGATGACCGGGAAAGTACAGTGAAAGTTGGAGGAAACCACAAAGATGGTATTTTGTATATTCTCTGTGCAGAATAAAGAATATTAGGAGACTTGGTGGTGGAACGAGGAAGTACAGGAATGCAAGTGCCTTACAAAAACCTTACAGTGAGTTATATGTGAGGCTGGACACTAAGGGAGGAGAAGAATACTTGTATTAGTTGGCTAGACAGAGAGATCGAGCTGGAAAAGATGTGCAGAAGGTTTGGGTGATTAGGACTAGAAATAAGGTACAGAGGAAAGTTAATGAATCAGAAGTGCAGAGGATTAGTAAGGAGGAAGTGAGGGGAGCTATGAAGAGATAATGTCTGAGGAATGGAGAAGAAGTGTGCTGGTACCAGTTCTCAAGAACAAGGCTGATGTGCAGAAGTGTAGTAACTACAGAGGAGTGAAGTTGATTAGCTGATTAGTAGGAAGATATGCGAAAGAGTTTTGGAAATTAGGTTAAGAAGAGTGGTGATGATCAATGTGCAATAGTATGGCTTTGTGCAAAGAAAAAGCGCTACAGATGCAATTTTTGCTTTAAGAGTGTTGATGGAGAGGTAAAGAGAAAGTCAGAAGGAATTGCACTGTTTTGTTGTGGAGATAGAGAAAGAATATGACAGAGTGCCAAGAGATGAACTGTGGTGCTGGATGAAGAAGTCAGGAGTGGCAGAGAAGTATGTGAAGGTGGCGAAGGACATGTATGAGGAAACAGAGACAGTGGCGAGGTGTGCGATAGGAGTGATGATGATGAACGTTGACAAAGCTGACAGATGAGGTCAGGCAGGTATGATGTTTGCAGATGACATTGTGAGAGTATGAAGCAAGTGGAGGAGAGCCTTGAGATGTGGAGGTATGCTCTGGAGAAAAGAGGAATGAAAGTTAGCAGA
>VOQJ01018186.1:0-10236 GCA_015052665.1 Apistogramma diplotaenia | reverse complement strand
AATATCATTTTGGAAAAAAAATTTCCCTCACAGGGGCCACCAAAAAAATTGAAGGCTTTATTTTTGCCCCCCCCCCCCCCCCACACACACACACACACACGGTGGAGGACCGCTGTTAAGTTAACCTTTTTAGTGATTGGCCCATTGCTGATGTGATGTGTTGAGCTTTGTTTTGTGTTATGAAGAGACAGACTGCAATCACACAGATACTTAAGCTACTCTCTACAGTAGCTGAACCAACTGTGTTAGCTGTGTGTTTGGGAGGGGCACGGGTAGTTAGTAATTGGTTTCTACTACACAACTTGACTTGTTTTATTCACATTTGATAAATGTGGCTTTGTAAAGCTGCAGTACATGCAGCTTGGTGTAAATACAGTAGTGTGTGTTTGAGGATGTGTGCTCTCTTTGTTTGGCTATTCCCCTTAAATGATGAGGTATTTGGAAAGAGGAGGTGGGCAGCTTTGCTTTCAAAACCCTAAATCATCTCTGTGTGTGTGTGTGTGTGTGTGTGTGTGTGTGTGTGTGTTGGCCCAGATTTAAAACAAAGGAGGTGTAAGGCTCTACAGTAGATCAATCTATATTTGATGAAGTGCCACTCACCAGCGCTGTATTCTTCTCCGCCTGCCTGGCTTTTCCTTTACATAACCCCATATGTTTCTCTTTTTGTGTGTGTG
This sequence comes from Apistogramma diplotaenia, assembly GCA_015052665.1. Lineage (NCBI taxonomy): Eukaryota > Metazoa > Chordata > Actinopteri > Cichliformes > Cichlidae > Apistogramma > Apistogramma diplotaenia. Next base: position 9,562 of record VOQJ01018186.1, on the reverse strand, counting down.
CCTTGGGTTTATGTGTGGTTTTGTCATGTCTGTGTGCTTTCCCACCATCACAATGACACATTTCTTTTCATTAATAACCCTGGCATACATTAGCACATGCAGGCATACATTAAATGCCTTGAGACACCCACACACACACACATAGTGGAGCTCATGGGATGCCCTGTCGTTTAACTCATGTACATTTCCTCCAGCTGGCACATACACACTCTGTATCCAAACAAAGAGCAGTGCTCGGGGCCAGGTGCTCTGCCTACAAAGGTTGGGGGAAGAGGAGGGGGACTGGTTGTGGGGTTCCTCCTGTCAGCCTTTGTGTCCTAATTGAAGTTTTTCTGCCTCTCATTCCTCCCATCTTTCCTTCCCCCATGCTGGTTAGAGGTGGATGAAGGGGGGGAGGAGGCCTCAGGTTTGAGGCGAGCGTTTCATATCAGGCTTTGTTGCCACTGGCATGATGCTTGTGTCTGATGATTGCCCTCCTATGTAGCACACGCGTTAATAAACACAGTGAGAGTTAGGCTTGATGAAAAAGAATGGTGCTGTGTGGCAGTGCTGCCAGCTCTTTTCTGGGAACAGGAAGCAACAGGAGAGCTAATGTGCTAAACAAGCTCACTTTAACATCAATAAAGCACACTGAAATTTTTAATTGTATAAGGAAAAAAAATTATTGGCTTCTGTATCACTGTTGCCAGTTTCTGTGTTAGAGCCCAACCAATATCATGGAAAATGACAACTTTTAATTGATTGTAATTTGTTGTCACTGTCACAACACAGTTTGGGGAGCACAGGAGTAGGTGGTGGGATGGAGTTAAGTGGTGTCTCTCCTTAAGTTCCTAATTAGTGGTGGAAAGTGATTAAACAGTGGCCCCATGATTTTTTTTTCCCTCCTCAAAATAACTTTGACCTATTTAATCCCCATGAATCTGTAAATCCTGTCCTCAAAAATCCAGCTCCAGTTATTTACTGTAAATAAAACTCAGTGTTTATCGTTCTTGGTGATGCCCATGGTGGACGGACTCCATGGTTCGTCTATTCATTCTGTATTATATCATTTAATACAAAGCATCAGTATTTGGGCACCTTTCCACAGCACGCACACACATGCACATGTGTGCATCTCTTTCATGTTCTTCGTTGTCATGGGAACAGAACTAGCTTAAACCATGACATGTGAACCCATCACTTGCTCTCTTTTTCTCTCTCTCTCTCTGTGAACTAAATGACTGACTCTGTTTCACACAAAGTGTGTCATTGTGTGTGCCAGCCAAGCGGCTGTGATCTTAAACTCATCGTGTAGTGCAGCTATGACTGGTGTGACTCAAAACCCATGAAAAATCATTTTTTCCCCGTTATCTTTATCATTGCTTTATTAACAAAACGTAAACACACACTGAACTTGACATTAAACTTTTATCAGGAGGGTAACCTAGTTTTTTTTCTTTTTTTCTGAAGGGTGGCTCGTCTTTGCCTGTATATGTTTACTATAGCATTGTTCTTATGCTGCCCTTCTCGGGTAGAATCCTCTTAAAACATCCGTAACATTTACTTGGTCAAATAAACGACATGAAATAATTCAAGCCAGGATGTGCTCGACAGAGTCAAATACAAGAAATTAAAAGCTGCTAACCTAATAAATAAGAAGGGAAGGTGATGGTGGAAGATTTGTCATTCATTTAGTGGCGCAATGTGTATAGAAGAATACGCAGAAAGAGTTCATGTTTGACACAAACCTCGCTGCTTCAGTCATTAGGCACTGCTTCTGAATTCCTGCTTCTACTCAAAGACAGAGAGAGCGAGAGACAGAGCGAGCGAGGCAGATGAGGCATTCACGCAGAAGAGAGAGAGAGAGAGAGAGAGAGGAGGGGTGGGTGGGAATGAGAGAGAGAGAATGAGTGCTTCTCCCTTTCCCTAGCAACGCTCGGCGGTGTCCGTCTCCAGCCTGTTGTTTTCTCTCGCGCGCGCTCACATACACAGACACACACCTTTCAGTCTTTCGCTCCTTCTTCGGCTCCCTTGCTTGTCAGCCCGTTGGACCCCGGGGTGCCTTTTGACATTTTTTCCCAAATGGTCTTTCTGGCTTTTCCCTGCGAGATGAAGGCTGTTTTTCAAGGATAAGAGAAAAGAAGCAAGGCAACGCAAAAAAGCGGCAGCAGAAAAGAACTGAAGCCATAAGAGAGAGGGAGAGTGACTGAGACAGGGAGAGAAAAAGAGGATGGAGCCCCTCAGTGCTCGCGGCCTGCCCCGGCTCTCCTGGATCGACACCCTTTACAGCAGTACGTATCTCTCCATCCATCTATGTACTCCTCTCCACTCATCGCTTCTCATTTATCTGCGCGCGCTTTACCCCTAGCCATATTTTACCCTGCACCCCCCCTCTTCTCCGTCTCATCCGCCTGTTCGTTTTTACACCCCCAGCAGTCAGAACACTTTGCATTTTCTCTGGACTTCCAATAAGTGTGCATTGTTGTGGCTGTCTAGAACAAGGCAGTCAACCCGAGGCTCCCCCTCGCACACACTTTTCTTTCAGTGGTAACAACTCGTGTCCACTGCTGTCAGGCTGTATGCTGGCTGGTAATCACAGAAGCATGGGAAAGCCCAATGATTGTACAGTGTGAGGGAGAGTGAGTCATGCTTACAACCTGGAGATAGAACTTTATGTTCCATCCTATCGAGGACACAAGCTGTCTGATGTTGAATTTTTAAACCACTCCTTATTGTAGTCTTTATGCTGCGCTGTAGACAGTCTGACATGTCATACCGTACACTGCATGAGATCAGCTGTCAGCTGTGTGTTTTTCAGGTTAAGAGGCTGATTAATGAGACAACGGGGAAAACTATTCCCATTGGTTTGTCACCTAAATTAGTCTGACCTTGACTTTTTTTTCTTCTTTTTTTGTTGCATGTGGATGATTTAGTCAGAAGAGCATGTAAGCAGTGGTTTTTCCCATTGAAAACTATGTGAATCTCAACAATACACACATCCATTCAGTGCGTGTGTGTATGTGTGTGTGTTGGGTGCTCTGGGCACATGACAGCCTTTTGGGGATTGATGTCTTGTCACCTTTGTTACTATAGCTTAATCTGCAGAGATGGAGTGAATAGACACGAATGAGGGAGATGGGGGTGACAGTGTGATAAGGATACTGAAAGAAACACAGTTGAAATATGTGCTTTTTGTGGGCAGCATTTGATTAAATACTTGCAGCAGTTCCACTGACGGTGAAGGCACCTATGCATTAGTGATACTGTGGTTACTGTACTTCACTCTGTGTTTCTTTTGGGTTATTTTAGGCAAACACACAAATGTAAGATTTGGTACATAATTATCAGATTAAAGTCTGTCATCCTTTAGATGAATGAGGTATGGAAATGAGTAATGCCATGGAGAATGTGAGGCTGCTGTGTGATAAGTAAAGTATGCATACTTTACATCATGTTGATCAGCTTTGTTATTTTTAAAAAGACTTAAAGGAGGTGTTCGATTATTTGAGAGACACTTTTTGCTTTCCTGCCAAGAGCTCGATAAGAAGATTAATGCTGCTTTTATGTGTCTATGCTAAAGCTGAGACCCAGTCTGGGGGTGTTACCAGCTGCTGCTAGTGCTGGATAGCTAGCTCAGTGAGCAAGGTGCATCTGGATTTTCCTGTGTATAAAATGGGATGGCAAGCAAAAACGTAACATATTTTGGTAACTCCCTTCTTATTTTGCAAACTTAGTGACTTTGTTGATATATTTTGTGAGTTTTCAAAGCCCTCTAGTATCCCCCTCCCAAAAAAAAACAAACAAAAAACAAAACAAAAGAACTATTCTAGCGATTTTTTTTTTCCTGATGTTGTTGGAGACCTTTGTAAACAAAGCAGCTGGGCTTCCGGGCCTCCCATTAACCCAGGATTAGTTTAAAATATTTGATTTGAATAATGTAAATACTAAGAGCTAAGAACAGTGACTGTAATAGAGATGAGCTAAATATTTATAGAAATCAAACTTCTCTCCAAAGTGTGCTGATTACAAACACTAATCGAAATGTAACTTCTAATTCATGTGGTTTAAAAAAAAAACATAGCTAAGCTGATCATCCTCATTATTTCACATAATTATTTCTCCCTTAGTGTCGACCATCAGGTTTCTCATCACTGGATTGATTCTCAGTTCACATAATAGCATATTACTTTAAAAATGGATCAGGTAACTGTGTGACAATGAATTTTTTTGTCACTAGGGACAGCACAGTTTACTAAGATTCTGCACTATTTTAATGTATGCTACTTTTGGTCAACAGAATACATTAGAATTTAATACCCTATGTGCTTTAAACACATTTAAAATTCTGCATGAGGCTGGCTGAGTTCGTGTGGCTGTGTATGCTACCAGACAGGTTATTAACATCACAACAGACTTGAAACGGGGCTTTATTATAAACTATTATCAGTGTAAAGGGCACAGTCCCTTTTTTTATGCACCTGTCATTTCATCATTCTTTCGCTTTCCCCTTGGCCTTTATCTGGCTCATACTGTCTGTGTCCCTGTGTGGCTGCTGAACTGACCCTCTTTTTCTGCTTAGGGAAAAATGAAAAAAAAGGCACCACATCTTTGAAAGGCTTACATCAGGTATACTGCCTGAATACCACTACACTGACTGCTACAGAGGGTTGTAACACGGGTTGGCAGTAGCCCTAACTATTTGGCAAATACCTGGATGCTAATGATGAAAAATGACTCAGTCTTGCCCTAAACCATTAATATTAAAGCTTCCTCTGTTATGCAGTGGATTATTAAACATGCGGCTGTAATTGCCCTTTCTCTTGAGCCCCTGCAACCGTGCTAATGACTCAGTGTTAAGCAGTGACCATACATCCTTAACTCCCTAAGTATAGTGTGAGAGGATGCTGAAAGCCACAGCTACGTTGTCCTCCAGAGAGGCTGAAGTCTTCCTTTTCAGCTGCACTACCACAGCTAACTCAGGCAGCATTTTCTGCATGCATCTCTGTTCCACCGCATCTTCTGCTGATATTGAAAATCATAGAAGACAAATCTAGGTTAATGCATGCTAAGATAACTAAATATAATAAAAGCTGCACAGAGAACTTTTGCACTCACAAAAGTGTAAGTACACAAACAGAATCACCAGCACAGACCTCTTATCAGTCATCCGCTTGTTTGGTCAGCAGTATGAGAGGTAGACTCCCAGACGGCTGTTGGTTTGTGGGTGTGTATGTGTGGGTGTTTGTGTGGGTGCGTGTTGCTTCAGTAAAACCCTGTAATTCTCGTCTCACCCTTTCCACCTCTTCTCTTGTCTTTCCTCCTCTTATCCTAATTTGAGGAGTGGATCACCGTCTCAAGTGTGTTTCTCACACAGTCTCATAAAGTTAATCAGTTTGCTGTAATCTACAGCAGGGCAGAAGCCTTTTCTACCTCTGATCTGATTTTAGAAGCTTTTTGTAGCTACTGGTGTGTCCATTTAGATGCGCACACACACACACACACACACGTTCATTTTTTTCTTTTCTGGTTTGCCTCAGTTTGAGATCAGTCTTATTTTTAAACATGTTCTTTGATTAGTGGCGTGGCCTAGCGTTTTTTTTAATAACTGTGCCCTTGCAGCCTTTGGTTGCACAACTTTTTCAGTGGACTTTGCAGATGCTTGCAAATAGAAGGAGAAACATGGATCACAGATGGAAAGCAGAGAGGACAGAGCGGTCAGTAGTGAACATGAGTTTCACATGCAGCCTGCACAGGCCAAAACCACCGCAATAAGCCTGCTAATATTTACACCGACTGGTTAATTATACTACGCTTGCACTGTTAATGGAAGTGTAGATGTTTTAGAAACCTTAATTAAAATGAATTGAGCCTATCATCGGTGTGTTTTTCATTTGTTCTCATTATTCTGTGCGTCTGGGCATTTTTAATTTGCAACAGTTTTTTTTCTCATTTTGTGTATTGAAACAATTAAATCCACTTGTGAATTATTTTTGTAATGGTTTTCATTGTTTATATAGTCGTCAAATGAGTGATTCTACATTTACAGCCATCCATTCCCTTAACTGTTTTTCCAGTTCCGGGTTGTGTATGTGGGGTGGGGTGTGTGTGTGTGTGTGCAGCCTACCCCAGCTGCCACAAAACAAGAGGCACGTACAGCCTCAGATTGTCAGTCCGTAACAGGACTAATAAATCCAGATTTAAAGATTATTAACATAAACACGGCATTCTGGCAGCTTTGTTTGGAAATGGCATCAAACCATATGCATTTTGGCACTTGCACTGGCCGTATCCCTGAATCACCCACAGAGCAATCATAATTTCCCTCATTTTGAATTTTACAGGAAGCTGTGCCTGAACTGTAGTACGACTGTCACCTCCACAGCATCTGACTCCTGCCTCGCTGCCAGCCTGCACTGTAACCTTCAGAGAATTAGCTAGACTTGTCTCTGGCTTACTTTAGGTCCACGTGTTGCTAAGGCGACATCAAAGAAAAGCTTGATTATGTAATCGCTAGAAAATGGGCATCGTGGCATGGCAGAGCAGAGGTGGCACGTGCACCAGCATACGCGTGCATATATGCCAAAAATGATTTTCATAATCCGCAGTGAGTAAGGCTCAAATTTCCACGCAGCTCTGAGGAAGCATTAAAAATCTTTTCTCGTTTTGGTACATCTTGTCACTTCAGCCCAGCAAACCATATTAAAATATCACTGTGTGAGTCGGGGTGGGCCGTTTGGCTGTTTGTCAAGGGTTAACATGTGCTACACAATCCCTGCTTTCTGTTGCCAGTACTTGGAGATACTAATACGCAATAACATGATTCTGGTGAGGAATAATCTGCTGCCTGTCCGGGTGCTATAATCATACACTGAGTCTCAGGTGCTGTAGATTACTCTCGACTATGCATCCAGAGGATGCATCACTTGGGTGCAAACACTTCTTTATTATGTTAGTTGAGTAAAAAGCATATATCATATACACAACAGTTATTGCAGAAATCTAACAGTTGTGTAAAGACTTAAAATCTCTAGTGGTAAATGTCATAGTTGACTAACACGTATGTGTTTAACATTGTGAAGGGCTTATTTCAGCCATACCCTAACCAACTATTTTTTCCTAAAACAAATGAATTTGAAGTCTGATCATAACTAAACACCACACGAAAACACAAAGAAACTAGCTGATTTTCCAACACCCAGGCACTATGAAGCTATTATAAAAGGTAGAATTCAGTGAATGAATCTAATCAGCAAAATCATCTTAAATATAAATTAATGTCTGCTGCCCTTGATGCAATCTAACATTGTCTGTGAACACCATGTGGGCTCTGTAACAGTCCAACATAGTGCATTGCTGTAAACCTCACCATAATACTGCACACTAACCAGTTTAGCCTGCACTGTACTGTACCAAACTCACGAAAAGTTTAAATAACACAGTTCATAAACTACAGTACTCAACATGTATCAATCTAATATCTGATTGATTTAAAAACTGCATTTGAAATTACCCTCCACTTATAAAGCAGTTGCTGCAGCTCGCTAGATGCTGAAGTACAAGACACAAGTTTATATCTGAACCTTGAACGTATCACAGGGATGAGAAGGAAAAAAGGACGTGTTGAGGGTGTTAGTCAGCTGTAGGATATCTTTAGTTTCTTGTTACTGGGTAAGCATCCCCATGCCATCACAAAATATGAATTCATTCAACAGTAATATGAATTAGCCTTCCTATCAAATTTGATTGCTCATTAACTGAAGGCGCTAGAACGCTGTTCCAGATTGTTCCAGCCCACTTTAAAACCCCTTATTGTCTGGTTCCCCTCTGCAGCACAAACTGTAATGGATAGACTTCACTGTTGGCCAGCAGCAGTCCCAGTTCTGTCTTTAAGTGTTTAATGTTAGTAGTTAGTTGGTTGTCACGGGGCTTGCTTCAGCAAATTGGGGCATCGCAAAGTGATTCTGGATGGCTTCCCAGCAGAATGTCATAGGGTAGGTTAATACAACAGGGGAAGTCTCATTTATCACTCCCTACAAATCTGTTTGGACCAAACACACTAGCTCCCTCTCTCACTCTGCTCGCATAGCCACTAGCTCTGTCCTCGATTGCCAGCAGCAACACATCCAAATCAATGGGATCCGGTTGTGTTTCCAAACATGTCAGCTATGGTGTGACCACAGAGGGAACACAACACAATACAAGCCAAAAGAGCCACTTACTACCTCAATTCAATGTGAGGATGCTATTTATTCACATCTGGTAAAATGTTGGAGCCTGGGCTTTTTATTTTAATCGCTGAAGTGCCTTAAAATAGGCAAAGGTCACTAGTAGTGCAGCAACAGATAAAAAAAAACAAAAATAAACCTGCCACAGGGTCACTTTTGTGACATTTAAATTCAACCTGTATTGCAATAAATGTGCTGTGACTACAGTCAGATGACATAAATGCCTGTTCAGACCAATATTAATAATAATAAAAAAAACTACTGGCTGATACTACTGCTGCTGCCATATTGAGATGCAGTCACTCTGCAGGCAGAGAGGGTTTTGCTTTGTAGGAGTGGAACGGTGTTGTGTAATTTCATCTGTGCTGCATGTGAAGTCTTGCACCGTTTTCTTTCTACTGTTCACTCTCATCCATTATGTTGATAAATGGATGGATCTGTGCCTTCATTGCTCTGTTATGTAGCTATAGAAACACATTCAGAGCTGTTGTCTCACACGCACGCGCACACACACGCGCACACACATACAGTAGGAGAGAGAGAATCTGAGTCAGCCTAAAAGCACTGTTGTTATGTAATGCAGTCATCTGTACTGCCTCTTCAGTACCCTACTACTCTGCTTTGTGTTCGAACGTCTTCCCATCCGGCCTCCTCAGGAGTACGGGCTTATGTAATAGGCATCATGTTTGCTTCTCCAAAACAGTCCACAAACGGCTGCACGATGCTGCCGAGCTAAAGGCTCCCTGGTTTGAGCGTCTGATGTAAGATGCTAGAAACACTAATGAGGAAAGAACAGTTTCACCAATTATCTAGCAGATATGTATTTATAATGTCTTTGTTGGGATCCAGTTTAGAGGACATGTTGTATACTGTGGGTGCTGTACTCAATTTGCATAACTATTAATGGGACTCTAAGAGAGAGAATGCATTTTCTTTGATATACACAATCAGAGTAATTGCAAAGAAGTGGTTAAACATTAAAACATGGATATGATTAGTACCTCATCCTTTCAAGTGAATGAGTCCACCTGAAAGGAGTAAAAGGGAGAGATTAGTCAGTGTCAAAACAGTAGCTGCTCACTCGCCAACAACCCAGCTGGTGTTCTAGTACCTTGGCAGTCTGGGTTCATTCAGTGACAAGGTTGTGAATAATATATGAAGCTTTTTTCTCTGCTTAGTGTGTTGTGGTGGCTATTTCACATGTAGTAAACAACCTGAAACAAAGCTCTCATCGATTACTAGGGCTGAACACTAGCCAAGTGCTGGTACTGCAGTAGTGAAGTGAAATGAAACTATGTTCCCTGTGTAGAATTCCAGCTTACAGAACTTTCACTTTAAGGTGAGTGAAATGCTAACTT